>VOPJ01006391.1:0-38269 GCA_014673585.1 Semibalanus balanoides
GTCCACCCACCAGTTAGCCCCGAGCGGCCATCAGCATCATGAATGTATAGTGCTGTGTACAATCGGGACCAATGATTTTGAATCAGGAAAAAATATAAAATGCTTAACCGATACATTGCTATAGGGCAAGTTTGAGCAAGAGCATACTATGATTAATTAAATACCAGCATTCATCAAGCCGCTTTTTAGAAATTATCCCAGGTGGCACTATCCCTTAACGAGAAGAGTAATATCAACGGGGCACATGTGTGGTGTTGATTTTTGACAATATTCGAACACACTTTGCGGTCACATTATCATATTGGATCAGACATAAAGATCGGACATGACTTTAATAGAGTCTCATATTCACTTATACTTACCACGATTAATTAGTTCGGTCAACATAATTGCCAAAGTCATTATTTTTAGTTCCTTATATCATTTAAAGGGAGAGTGCCACCTCGCGGGCCGATATAGGGTTTTTGGTCTGTATCGGTAGATTAGGCGTTTCCGATTTCACCTGCAATGTTTTTTGGTTCCCGAAACTGACCCCGTTAGATCAAAAAAGACTTAAGCACCTCCAATGATTGGCAATCATTCGTGAAATTGGAATCGCCTACGCACTATTTTGAATCAATTATTTACGGGCTAAAATTTCCTTTTGATGTTTGCAAACTCAACGTTATCATTCCGTCAGTCAACTTTAAAAATAAAAAGCGTATGCAGTTAATTATATTGTCAACCAATCTTAGCCTCATTAAATAAAATAAAACTAATAAACGGCAAGAATAGGCAAGACGATATGTGAGGCTTCGATTTGGGGAGATAAAAGTTAAAGTGACATTACCTATTAACACAGGGGCAGAGCCTTTTCAACTCAAGTCGTGGCGGAATTCGGACGCCGGCGCGCTCGCGCTTTGGGAGGACGCGTATCGCGGGGCTTACCTGTGGTGGAGCTATTGCTTTACATTGCTTACGAGATAAAACCTCAGCTTCAGATGAACCGAAATCTTCTTTGTTCTGACATCGTCAACGTTTCCATCCGCAGGGTATGTATATTTTTATATTGCATTATGTCATCTTCTTGGTGTTTTAATTATGTAATTTCTAGTTACTAATGTACGAATATACATACTACGTATGCAATTGTGGAAAGCATTTAGGTTAACGGGCCCATTTTATGGTTTTGTAAAACCAACTTTTCAGGTAATCACTGCTCATATGAGTAATGCTTGGACACTTATGAAATTCAAAGGAAGTTTTGTAATACAAAAAAACATAATTTAATCAATAGATAGTCTTCAAGTAATTGAAGGAAATGGGATAAATTTGTAAAGTATAAGCCAATGATTCACCATTCTTATGTAATAAGCTAATTGTAATGAAATCCAAAAAACATTCAGAAACAGTAACCAACTTCTTAGGTATTCACTGTTCATAGAAATACTTAGGTAATTAAGAAATTCAAGGGAATTGGTAAATTAAAAAGTAAATACCATGAAAAGGCCCCTAACAAGACCGAAAGGGTGCCCGATCATACTGAATGTTGGTCCCTAGCCCAGGCACGGAGGGGGCCCAGCTGCCCTTTCAATTGCACAGACGACCCTTTCAATGCTCGGTAAGGGGCCTGCTCTTGAACGGCAAATTCCTGGCTATGTCAGTTATGTACTATGGGCAATCTTGACAATTTTTTGGAACTATTTCTTTTAAAACTTTGTTAGGCACGACTTTGTACTCAATAAACAAACAATTGTAGACACTTCATACCCATAAAATGGGAACGCTACTTTCTGAAAAGTGCACGCTTTTCACAAATTGGTTGTCATGGGGGGGACATGAAAATGTGGCCCTTCACGACTAAAGCGACCGTAGTAATGCTGATCCATGGGTATACGCCATCTCTGAAGAATGTGTAATCGCTACGTTCAAGAATGGGTATGGGAAAACCGACCTTCACGACTAATCAGTGATCCACACATCGAACGGTGCATCAACGCATTATGCCAATGATTATGCCCCCCCCCCCACACCCACAGGCAAAATTTTGTTTGGACAAATGCTAACAAAGTATCTTGTCTTTCAGGGACATGATTCAACACTACCTGCCATGCTGGAGGACGACTACACTGGCGCATGTCGCCTTGGAGGTGTGCTAGCTTCCCAATGCAAGAGGGCACTTTTAGAACAGCGAAACATCTTTCTGCTGCGACGCTGTGTCTGGGTGTTGTGCACCGCAGGCCGTTCTTCACCACAGGACTTGGACAGGGGTTACTCCGTTTTGCATCAAGGATGGTCAGACCTTTCTCAGGATATTACTTCTGTCGTTAGATAAGCCAATCTTATTAACTACAGTTTTGTCCCGGGACCCTGGTCAGTCTAATGTTTTTGCTAGTTTGATAAGTTTTATGGTTGTGAATCTGATGGCAATAATTTAATACATATAACTCTCCCAATTTAGGGTGGCACTTAGCATAGGTTGTTAATTTCATTTTCGGGAATTCTGAGACGCTTATTTGTTTGGTGGTTCGTCATGGATGAGAAAACTTTAAATCTGAAATTTTAGCGAGATCAGACAATATTTAGACCTCGCGCCATGACCTTGAAGTTGTGAAGAATTAGAGCCATTGGGCATGTTATCGTATTAGGCAGGTGTGGAGAGCCCTGCCTTCCGGGGGCGGCAGGACCCTCCATACCTAGCGTCCCGTACTCCAACAAGAGACAAGCTACTCAAGGGATTGTGAGCCTTCAGCTCACGTCAGCTCTTCACAGGACTAAGGTCAGCAATCGGACAACTGTTCAAGTCGTGAGCGCGGCGGCAGCCAGCTTGGATCACAATTCTGGAAAACTGGTGCTGAACCGGGAGTCAATTCGTCGGGATCGTCTCAAGGTCCGAAAGGATATGGCGGAGGTGATTCGAGTGAAGTTCCCGTTTACGTCCCACNGGCTTTCCAACTATCATGTTATGTATAGAAACCAAACATTGCAACAGAAGTTGCGAAAAGTGTTCCAATGCGCGGACGAGCGCACGGGAGACCACCTGTGGCGGCAACGCGAGTTGGACAAGCTCCGTTCCCGAGAGCGAAACGGCTTCGTTTACCGACCAGCAAGTGAATACGAATTTGCAGAGCCGGCCTGTGTGGCTTCAAATGGCTTGGGTCTGGTGGGGCGACGCTGTATGCCACAGTTTGACCGGGGCGCCCACTGGGGAGCGTTCTGCGCAGCTGGCGTCTGTTCTGACGGCCTCCCTCGCTGCAACCCGCCGCCTCCCCACTGCCAGGCTCGGCTTCCAACTGCTGCTCCTCGACGGCAGCACAGTGCTTTTGACGAAACGGAGGAGGGTCCGCGGTGGAGCGCGGCATCGCCATTGCTCGCTGAAAAGACGTCGCGTTCGAGATTCGCGCGGAGGCCCTGCTGGCGCCCATGAGCCACGGCCAACACCCGTGGTCTGTGCCGCAGTCCGGCGCCACAATGACCGAGCGGTGCTATCGGTGATAGACCGGCCCATGTGGCTCGCCGTTCCGCAGAATGTGGGCTGGGGGGCCGCTCTGGCCAACGGCCGCCAACCTTGTGACCGAGGGCCTCTTTTACGAGAACGACGAAGCGGTGAGGCTGGAAGCCGACCTGCGGACGGACCTGAACTGCACAGTAGTGACGCCCGATTTGAGGCTCCGCAGCGTCGCGTGTGACGAGAGGCACGCAGTCGTCTGCGTCGCTCCACCGATAGCCTCCGGTGGCGATGACATCACCCTCAACTCCCCCTCCTGGTTTCCCCAGCACGCACCATGTTCTTCGGCAGGGCCGAGCTCGGTGCTGATTCCGGGACTTCGTCGGTGTTCTGCCTTGATCTGCCACGTCGATGATTCTCCTGTCCCCTGGTCCGAGGCGGCGTCTCTCTGCGCCGAATCAAGCTCCTCACTAGCCAGTCTGACGTCACAGCGGCACCTGGACATTGTGGCACGTCTGGCGCGCACTGCAGGTGGCGACAGACCGCTGGCGGCGGTTAACTTGACTAGACGTGACGGTCGTGTTGTTTGGGGCGATGGCTCTGAACTGACGTACCCCGCTTTGTCTCCCAACCTCTCCATCGCCGAGCAGCATGATCACGGGGTGCTGGACTTCTCCCGCAACCAGTACGACTTTGTTGGGAACGATGATTCTGTCGCAACCTGCGCGGTGTGTGAACACAGTGTCGCATCCACTGCGCCTGAGATAGCCATTTTCTATGGAAGCTCGCTACCTGGTGCTACTATTTTTGCAAATATCACGAATGTTCACAGTTCTCTAACTAGCCCAGAACAAAGCCCTGCAGGTGTCTTATCATGTTTTGCTTCAACAAGTCAAGGTATCGAGATGCGATATCGCGTCACAATCTTGGATGTTACATTGAGAGAAATCCAACGACAGTCATCCGACGATCCAACAACGTCGAGAGATCCAACGACACGTTTTGGAAGAGTTTTACCTCGGGTTGACTTTGGTTACTTGCTATGCGGAGCGAAGACTCCAGTAGGCATCGTAATGTCCAACTCCTTGGTGCTGAGGTCGGGTAGATACAGGGGAGAAGTCGAGGAGTATGTCGTGGGCTTGCAGGTTGGCCAGTGGCAGGGATCCGAGTGTGATCCCACGTTCTGCCTGAACCAGTGTCCTTGTTTCAACCAATCTATTGAGGGTGGCATGTTCAGGAGAACAGAGGACGGTTCTCCCTACCGGATCGCATTGCATTCCATCCGAGTGACGCGCTCGGATGACGGATATGGTGCTGGCGAGAAACGCATTGAACACTACTTTGCTACCTTGGATTTCACTGTCCCATCCCGACGCAGGCGACAAGCTGTGGAACTTACAACTGAAAGTTCCGAAGACGCTCGGCAAGTTCCAGGAGAAAGACCCAGAGCCAGAGGCATGCTACTGCTTCGAAATCAGCTCGGCTCTCAGCTAGCCTACATCAGACCGGCGCGCTGCTGCCCGGCAGAGCGGACGGAGGAGCCCGTGCCGCTGAGCTGGCCGGAGACGTGCGGCGGCGTCACGGCCTCAGTGGAGCTCTGCGTGGACGGCTCCGGCCAGCCGGCACTGCGCCGCTGTCTGGGCGGCCCGCTGACCGGCGTCCAGTGGGAGCCGGTGGCGTTCGGCGGCACGAGCTGCGCCGCCGCGTCCGCCGTCACCACCAATCTGCACCAGCTTTCGCAGGTCACAGTGACGGCGGCCAACTTGGTGTCCACGGCCGCCGATCTGGAGCGGTTGACGGCCGAGCCGGCCGCGCTGGTGCCGCAGGACCTGGTCTCCGTGGCGGTGACGCTAGAGAACATGCAGGCCGCGCTGGAGGACTTCAGACCTCCCCTGGCACAGGACATCGCAACTCTGCAGGAGAGCACGGTCACCGTCGTCAGTCACGTCATGGAACTGGACACTGCGACGATAGCAGGGGTCACCGAGTCTCTCCAGGTGGGTCCGCGAATAGTGCGGGCGTTGGAGCGAGTTCTCGTCTCCCCCTCGGTGGTGAACACAACATCCGTGACGGCTAGCAACGTGGCGGTGCGCTTCGGCAACTTTGCCGGCATCTCCTCTTCTTCTCAAGACATCACCAACGCTTCTCTGCAGACCGTAGCCAGAGGTGCCGGCTTGTCTGGTCTTCTCGGCGTCGAGTCGGCGCTGTTGCTGCTGGACGGCTGGCCGGCTGTGAATGCCGTGTTCCTGGTGTACCGTGACGGGCGGCTGCTGCACTCCTCTGGCCAGCGTGTGACCAGCCAGGTGGTCAGCGTACTGCTTCCGAACACTCCTGATGCCACCCAGCTGCAGAGCAACGTGCTGATGACATTCCGTCATCGGCCTGCAGTCCATCGCTATCCTCCGGTCTGTGCGTACTGGGACTTTAACGCCCTGCAATGGTCAACACGGGGGTGCTGGCTTGAGGCGGTTCGAAACGACAGCGATGTTTGCAGGTGTAACCACCTGACCAACTTCGCGCGCATCTTCAACTACGAGACAGACGTTTATCTGAGCAAGGGCTTCCACCGTTTGCTGGACGTTATCACATACGTCGGTTGCGCGCTCTCACTCTTCGGCCTCTTGCTGACCATGATCACATTCGTGCTGTTCAAGAACTGCCGGAAATTCCGCGGTAACCAGATCGTAATGCATTTGAGCGTGGCGTTGACCGGCGTGTACCTGACCTTCCTGTTCGGTCTAGCCGCTACGGAGAACCACTTTGCCTGCATGAGCCTGTCGGCCCTGCTGCACTATTTTCTGCTCGCGGCCTTCGGCTGGATGGCCGTAGAGGCCGTGTTCCAATACCTGCGCTTCGTCAAGGTGGTGGGCACCTACATCTCCAGGTTCATGCAGAAGGCGAGCCTGCTGGCCTGGGGCGGCAGCCTGGTGCCGGTGATCTGCGTGCTTGCTGTCGGCCCTCATCGCTACGACGGCCAGCCGGACGTCTGCTGGATGGACTTCGAGAGCTTCGTCTACGCGCTGGTGCTGCCACTGGTGGCCGTGATGGTGTTCAATGCCGTCACGTTCGGCCTGATCGTCTACTCGCTGAGCTGCGGCCGCCAGAAGGGACTGCGCACCAACCAGCCGGAGCGCCAGCTGGCGCTGCGACGTCTCCGTGTGTCCATCATCACCTTCATCCTGCTCGGCCTGCCCTGGGTGTTTGGCTTCCTCTCCATCAGGGAGGCCCGGCTCGTCTTCACCATCCTCTTCTGCGTCTGCTGCATGTTACAAGGTGAGACGGTGCCGCTTTGTTGTGATCTGTTGCCCTCTGTTTCGTCGTTTAGCCCAAATTAGAAGGCAATTCCAGCATGAGTTTCGCATGATTAAACATGATTTTAAGCAACAAAGTCCAAAGAAACCGGTACGATTATTGAGCAAGTGCGGTTAGATGGATGATAAATAATTTATTGATTACCAATAGTGACAAATTAATAACTTGCTGTTTTTTTATTATAACAAGCTAATACTTATTGTAAAACGGTGCTTCTGAGGCACGGGCGGAGATTACTCTTCAAATGGTAGTGCTACTGCCCCACCAACATTGTAATTTGACACACCAACGCTGTGTTTTGACTTTTGCCCCACCAGCTTGTATCAGGTACCGAGTATTTCTAGACATAAAACTGTCGTTCACCTCATCCAAGCAAAAACATCAACCAATATAAAATGTTGCCAACCAACTTTGGAGAAGCTCCACCCATGTTCTAAAGCATGCACATCAGACAACCACGACCCTCATTGAGTCGTAAACATGCTGACCATCAGCAGGAAGACCGCATGTAAACCTGCATATAGTGATTCCCATATATGCCATCAGATAACGCTCTAAAGGCACTGTCAGCTGTCCGGACTTGTAATGTAGGTACCCGTGCTGATGGCTCATCAGTCATAACCCATGTCACTCACCGGCGCTCACGTCTTGGCCACAGGGTTCACCATCTTCCTGCTGATGGTGGCTGGAGAGAGCAGTGTGCGGGGCCTGTGGCATGGCCTGGTGGCAGGGACCTGCTGCCACTCCGGCACCGGCACCGGCTCCGGCTCCGGCACCCGAGGGCACCGGCACCGCAACGGCACCGACAACGGAGTCAGAAAAAATGATTAATCGTTATAAGATTATACAGAGAATAAACAAGACCCCGTCAACCCACAGCGTAACCGGATCAGCAACCCATAATCATCGCCCACCGGCCGGCAAGAGCCGACGAGATCACCCGCCTGATTGAATGACCCGAAGTCAACACGCCTGTGAGGCAGGCCATCGCGTCGAACGCCGACAGGCAAGCTACCCCCACCCCTCACTATAGAGCCTGGGAGGCGCGAAGAGCCATCTTGACGCACGGCTCACGGGCGTCATACTTACGCGACTCCGGCCTGTGAACAGGTCGCCGAGTGGAATTAGACTGATGGGAGAACCTGAGTTAGATGGACGCGGCCCGCCCATCTACAGTGACGCCTGAGTAGCACAGGAACCGGCAGAGTGTCGTGGTGTTTGTATCATGTGAGTGTCATGGCAGGGTTATAAGTGTTATGTGCACAGCAGTCTTTATGTGCACAGTAGTATTTCTAGACAGTATCTCTTTACTGCATTTGCTTGACTGACCTTGCACTGCATTTGTTTTGCTAGGAAGTTCAGTGGCCCACGTGTGGATGTTAATCCGGAAGCCCTGACCTAGGCGCATCCGGTCTCACCGAGCTCCGTATACCACCCGAGCGTGTGCTCCAACTGTTCCAGGAGTTGAGCTCGTGAAAGGGCTCTCAGGAGTTGAGACGCTCTCAGCATCCACTTTTTAACTTTGTATACAGATGTGCAGATGAGTTGACGAGCCTCTCGAACGACGCCTGTCGCTTGTCGTTGCGTTCCGAAGTTTTCGCTCTTTTCGGAAACAAGCCAACGCCATTCCAGTGTTACAGGACCCAGAAATTTCCCAGAGCACTATAGACCCGTTTATTTACGTCATTTGCTTAATAAATTATGGAGAATCGTAGATGGGTAAGAGCTTATACTTCTGAACGTTCTCCCCTAATTGCCTGCTCAGGAACAGGATCATTTCCGAAGAGTTGACGCATAAGTCATCTGTGTTTTTGGAACAATATTGGGACCTCAGCTAACAAAATATCAATAAAATCCGACCTAATAATACAGAAGCTTCTATCTGCTTTTCTCACTATCACCCCTGAGTGGGGACATTTGGATGATAAGAGTGTCCGGAACTTGGCGAATGTCATTTTGGCGAATGCATATTGTCGAATGGAACACATTGACGAAATGTCTTTTTGAGAACGACATGCTAATACCTGAATGCCTAATGGCGAATGGTACTTATTTGTTCTGAAAATGTTTTTTTGCCGAAGATGTAAAAATGTCGAATGTCTTTTGCCGACATGGTGAAATAAGTCGCAAATGATTTTTGACGAGATAGTGTTTTGACCGACATGTGATAAAGATCGGGAATGTCATTTTGACAAATGTATTTTGACGACATTGTTGAAAAAGTCGACATGTCGTTTTTTGCGAATGGTATTTGTACGAGACTGTGAAAGTATAAATGTAATTTTTGGCCGACATCTGTTATAATGACTGATGTGAATGAAAAAGTAGAAACGTGTTGTTTTGCCGAAATTATTGTCTTTGTCGACCAGTTGAAAAAGGTGAAAAAGTCTTTTAGACGAATGCCATTTATGGCCAGGCAGCAAGTTGGAAAAGATTGAAATGTATAATTTGCCGAAATGTTATTTGAAGATATAATTTGGCGAAAAAAATTATTTTTTGCCGAATGTCTAATATTTGTTGGCATGTGAAGGGTTGAAATCTAAGTGGCATTTCTAGAAAATCTATTCAAGGAGGGGGGATCAATAATTTCGCGTGGGTGCCCCTATCCTATACCACTCTGAAAGAACTAGATGGATTGGTTCACTATGTATTTGAGGTACCCTTACTTCTTTTTTTTTGTTAATATGTTGGGGCTACTCAGGTCAGCCCAGAAGCCACCTAGGCAGGCCAGAGTGCCCCCAGGCCAGGTACGAATGCCCCCTGAGGCACCATGAAGTGGCCACCTCAGACGGCCATTAAGTTCCCTCAGACCGAGCCAAGTGCCCCTCAGACGGCCAGGGTGCCCCTCAGGCGGTCAAAGTCACCCTGAGGCGCGATGCCCTCAGACGACCAGAGTGCCCCTCAGACGACAGGGTGCCCCTCAGCAGCCAGAGTGCCCAACTCAGACCGCAGAAGTGCCCTCAGGCGGCAGAGTGCCCCAGGCGGCAAGAGGGCCACAGGCCCACTGTCAAAAATCCGAAATATTTAAATTGCGACAAAAAAGCATCGTCATAAAGGCTTTTATATCAAGCATGGTCACACATGGTTTTCGGCAATAAAAGCATTACGAGTACTTTCATTCACGTCGACAAAGTAAACATTCGGCAAAATTAAATTTTTTCGCCTTTTTCGACAAAAAGTACGTTCGGCAAAAATACAATTTTTCGACTTTTTCCAAAAGTCGCAAAAGAACAATTTCGGCCAAAAAGACATTTCGATCTTTCAATGTCGGGCAAAAAATTACATTCGTCAAAAGACATTTCGACTTTTCACATGTCGTATCAATCACATGTCATCAAAATGTACATTTTCGTCAAAATGACATTCGTCCAAAATGTAATTTCGTACAAAATATGACATTTCGTTCAAATATGGCCATTCGTTCAAATATGTACAATTTCGTCAAAATGCCATTGTCAATGACATTTCGATCTTTCACATGTCGTCAAAATCAACAATTTTCGGCAAAAAGACATGTCGAACTTTTTACATGTCGTCAAAATCACATTTTCGTCTCAAAATGACATTTGACTTTTCACATGTCCGTCAAAATCAACATTTCGGCAAAAGTGTCGCTTTTTCACATGATTCGTCAAAATCACTTTCGTCATAAATCACAATTTTCGATCTTTTCAAATGTCGGCAAATGACATTCCGTACAAAAACTTTCAACTTTTATCACATGTCGTCAACTGACATTTCAACATTTTACATATCGGCAAAAAAAATCGACAAAAACACATTCGCATTTAGCATTCAGCATATTCAACATGTCGTCAAAAAGAATGTCGTCAAAGTATCCTTCGACAATATGCATTCGCCAAAATGACATTCGTCAAAATGACATTCGCCAAAGTGTCCTGTAACCGGACATTTTGACCCCCCGAGGTATTTAGGAAATAGGGAAAAGACAATGTTGCGCAACGCCGCCAAAACTTGGCACAACCGTTCCGGCATCAATTATTCACATTGTGTTATTTACATCGAGTCATCCTCGAGATCACCAGATTACATCAAGTGACCCCATATCCAAACAAGTGTGCGGTCGTACCAAACTGCAAAGCCAGTGTCCCACCGAGCGGTGTGAAACTCACAGGATTGAAGAAGGCGGAGGCAAACGATACATTTACAACAAACTCCATTCAACACCATTTTTTTAAATAGAGAACCTCGATGGCTAATTGTTCATGCTCCCCTACACTATTCGCTATATGAACACTTTAACATTGTAACCGAGCGGGCGCGAAGCACCCGTAAGGTTTATCGTCAACTTACTAGACTAATCTACATTTGATCCGCCCTGCCTGACACGGCCGTACAGACGCCTTTCGCAAGCTAATAACTTTGTAACCACTGCACTGTGGTCGGAAACGGCTTTACGGATGGCCACGGGCCCGAGCGCCAAAGTGTTTTGTCCATAACTTTTGAATAGGTTGACCGATTGTCATCAAACTTTGCGTACTTATTTCAACACAATTTTGTGCATTCATCTGTACCTCAGATAATGGTAGGGTACATCAGGTCACTCATTTTTGTGACGTCATTACTGGTCGTCATTGTCAACAAGCGTACTGAAAATATATCGCAAATACTCGTGTACGGTAACATGTTCGACAACGTTTATGGCTGAGATGGACTCATTTTAAATATGTGCATGTTGTTTGGGTGAAGAAAATGTCTTGGCATAATTTGACTTATATCATGACCCATGATGTCTTTACAATGACAGCTCTAATACAGAAGGGTGTGCATACGAATTTTTGGACCACGACTTGGCATAGGTTGGTCAATTTGTTTATTTTTAGTTATAACGAATTCCGCCTGTCCGAAATTACATTGCAGTAGTAAAAGATTCCATTTAAATCTAATGTTTGTAATGTTGTTAGATGTATGACCCTTGAGAGTCATAATTTTGGCGACCTGCTTAAGTAATTGAATAGGTCCATCGAGCAATATGCAGGTCAACATTTTAACATCAATATATAGCCTTATTGAAAGATGATTGAATAGTATTGCTTAAAGAATCGGCTTTAATAAGTTTAACAGTAAGACATGAAAAAGTTATATGTAAGTAACCAAGCTATGTTCTGTAGAGCCAACTGTATATGTTAACAGAATACAATTATTGTCCTGATCAGTGGTCAATAAGATGATATTATACATTGACTCAATTACGAGAACACGCAGTGTTACCTAGCAAAAAGTATATGTGGCATAGCAGGCTGTTTTAAATTTGAACACAAGCACACTTTGCCAATGGCGCATCAACGCTACCACAATCACACAGTTGTATCTATAATAAAGCACTATGTAAATCTACGGGAACGTGGTTACAATATATAATGAATATGGTATTGAAGCTGCACTATATGTGATTTGTTTTGATTTATATTGATCTGTTCATTTACCCATTCAAACCAATTATTAAACAGACCTCTTTCCTTGCTTAGGAAGCTTGTGTCAATAATGTATCTTTTGAGGGAGCGCTCGTTATGTAAAACAACGATTGAATTATGGAAAGATTACCATAATAACGGTTGAATATATAGCGTAATTATTTATTATTATAATTAAATATAGTTTTTCGAATTGCTGTCGACACTAGCCAGAATATATAAAAAAAAACGGGGAAAAAACCCTACCCCCTTTACTGGGACACCGTACCTTTTATCATGCTGGCACGAAAAGTTTTATAATTGACATTTCGCCGGCACCTGGACCCCACTTGCATGGCATAGGATGGTAACTGGCCAGGACCTTGCCGCACAGAACGTTCCTTAAGCGCAGGATCTGACCCTTGGCAATGGTTAAATAATGGTTGAACTCTATTCTCAAATAATGCCAAAGCTGACACCCAATTATTTAATTACACCGGAAAAGGGAAGAAGAGGGAAGCAGGGACAGTAAAGGAGCAGATGTACTCCAAGGGGTAATGTGCAAACTCAATCCAAATAAATGTATTATGCCCATGAAACGCACCCCGAGCTAATGTGTTTTAATGAATGCTTTAAAATGGTGAAATGGACACATTAATGCGCTGGAGAATGAAGGATTTCTGCATTGGAGCAGGGAAAGGCGAATATACTCGCTAGGTACAGCTCTCATGATCCGGGCGAGGCGTATAAGCGCGCGAGCGCGGCCGGCCGGCCCGCTCCCGGACGGGTGGCAACGCCTTGGGAAATGTCAAGCTTCACAGTACATTTGGCAATATGCGCAATTTAGCTTTTTCAGACACCCCTTAACAGAATGAATGAGGCTTTCATCCCACCAAAAAGAGCTAAGAGAAACAGGGAACTCTGTTTGTTTGTACTACTTTAATTTGAGCTTTAATTTTGCTGAGGTATGTTTTGGCTGACGTCATCATTGGAATGCAGTGTTTCTTCCAATTGAAATATTGTATTGAATAAAACGAATCAACTACACGTATGTTCAACATTATATAGCGAACATTTCGATGATAATGCTTATGTCTATTTATCGGAAAAAGTAAAAATATTGGCCATTGATTAACGGTTAGATATAATACCTCAGGCGCACGATTAATCGAGTCATAAAAAACTCTGGGTTTGGCTTACGATTGCGCGCCATTTTTTCCTAAAATAACGGAAACTTGTTTTATTAGTCTTTCGAATGATTCATCAAATTGCAACACATTGAATAAAAAAATAGCAAAATTCCAAAGTTGCCATTGGCCACCCGTGAGGCCGTTTCCGACCACAGTGCACTGCCTCGATTGAGATTGTGTTTCACTATTGGATTAGCTATATCAAATCGATTTTACTTTTAGCAAAAAATATGCACATGAAAGTTAGAATTAAACTTGGTGTGCAAAGTTGCAATGGACTAGCTGCAAGACATGCAGATTGTTTGGTGAGTATTTGTAAAATAATAATAAAAATGAGCTGATCAACGTGATACACACCATTTTGCATATAAATCAATATTTCGCCGCGAGATATTTATATGTAAAAGTTTATTATTCATAAAGCACTTGAGTCTTGATGTGACGTCAATTAGTAATAATATTGCACCGGCCACTGAAAAAGCATGGTGTTTCGGGCATTTCCCGTGGCGAATCAAAATGGTGAAGCACTTTCATCTGATTTACTGTTCACAGCAAACTGCTGAGAAATTCATGGATATTTATGTTTTGAATATACAATACACAAAGCGTCATCTTAAATTGCAAAACAACATTGAGGGCACGGTCGCATTTTGCAAGTGGTTTCTGGGGCAGTGTTTCAGTGAGGGCAGCATCCGGATCTGAGCCCACTTAACTTCCTGTGGAGGTAGCTAAACAAGTTATAGGTGTTTAAGAAGAATCTCCAGACCAGGAAGCACCTAAAGACAGACGTGGGAGCTCCAGTGCGGACCATCCCCGCCGGTAGGTACCCCTAAGCAGCTTGGTGAGTTGAGGTGGAGGGCAGATCTGTGCCTCAGCCGAAACAGAGCCTATCTCGAACATGTGCTGTAGACAGCACATGTTGGAGATAGAATGTAAAAAAACGTATTTTTTTGGGGGGAAATGACCACAAAATAAAAATGGGGAAAATGACCACAAAATCAAAACACTGGTAACTCATGACGTTATAAATTCAAATCGTGCTTTTTGCTTCTATTGAAAGATACAGACAAATAACTGACAGCACTGTATTTCTGTGACAAAACTAGTCAAGAAATATGACCTTTTGATTTATATCTATCAATTTAACAATTTGACATTTTGTGACCTTTCTATGACCTTAGCTTGATAACAAATTCATTTACATGAAATCAGGCGGTAAAATGAGTATCACCATCGAATTATTCGCGTAAAATGATCCTTAAAACATGTGTTGCAGGACTTTTGCAGATATTTTGTGTATAGTGACCTTTTGTGACCTTGATCTTTGCCAGCAATCTCACTTAAGGTCATTTAGGATGTGTATCGTACCTTCGAGAGCACTTTCGGTGAGTATGGTTGCAATCGAAGACTTTTGATGAAAAGTATGACCCATAAACTAAAATATATCGTTTTTTATCTTTGACCTGGCCGTGACCTGACATATGACCTCAATTTGAAATTGTCAAGCATGCTTTAGATTTCTCTCTTTGAGCGCTTTCGAATGCCACATTCCGCGTCTCGCTGCAACTAGTGGTTCGGAAGATAACCAAGAGAGCGTTTAACGCCCCCCCCCCCAGTCAATGGTGTTAAGATCAGACCCCAGTCAATGCCGGGTTAAGTGAACCGTTCTGCCAGCCTACCTAACTTGATCAATGTCACTGAAGCGGATCGGAAGCTATACAGAATAAACACAGTGGCTAACGACTACTTTGTGGCGTCCTTCCATTGCTGCTAACGCATTTTTGTAATTTTCCTCTCGACAAGCCAAGTCCTTGACCAGTTACACGCGCTGGTCGGCTGTGTACCCAGACTATCGACACCACAGGAGGCCAGGCCTACCTTGAAGATCTCCGGATCCGTGTAGAACTGTGGGATGCACTCGTCGGGGGTCCAGGCCTGAAGACGTACCAGCGAGGTGGGGTACTCTCCCGGCACCCACTGCGCCCTGAGACATGGGCGTAAAGGCACCGTCAGAAACAGAGAACCACCGCACCCTGTACATACAAAATGTACATAACACAATGGGACAAATAGAAACCCACTGCGCCCTGAGACACGGGCGTAAAGGCACCGTCAGGAACACAGAGAACCACCGCACCCTGCGACACACACAATGGGACAAATAGAAACGTACTCCGACCTGCGGCCTGAACATAGGTAGCTTTCTCTTCTCGTTGACGGGAGGCCTCACGTTGGCTCGGTTATTAGCGTCCCCGGTAACATGGCATGGGTCTCAGGAGTTTGTTTTGTAGGTAACTTTCATGCATAAACTATGCCGGCTAACAGGAATTGCGCGATCGGGTGGTGAGGTCAGGACCAGCGCAACAAGCTCTGCTTAGCGCGGGTCCTGACCTCGGAAAGCCAGCCATAAAAAACATTCGGACTAAATTGATAAAAAGTCTACATTTTGCATTGATCAGTCTGAACAACTCATGACTGATGAAGATGATCCATGACTTTATTGACATTTCTCCTCTATTTGCTCTGTTTGCATAGTCCATCCGTCCCGGTCCATCCCTCTCCTCTGTAGCCCGGCCCTCCCCTCGGCTTGTCCCCCTCGCTCCTCCCCTCCCCCTGCTCACCGGACGTGTTTGCAGAGGACGGAGCGGGGGGTCCGTCGCGCCATGTACACGTAGTAGGTGATCTCAGACAGCATGTCCGAGATGTGGTGGGCCACCTGGAGCCGCACACAGAATGACAACCAAGCCGTCAGCACGCGCACTGCTCCTGACTAGGCTATCAGCTGGAATGATGAATAGTCCATCTAGATTGAAATACACACATCAATTCAGATGATTCGGCTGAAAACCAGTGCGACATCCTAATGACTAAGCCTATACATTGCAATCCTATAGTTATATATCTTTTCCACTCACTATCGTATCGAAATCACAGACTTCACTAACCAGGCGCACATGGAAGCTTCAATGCTAATTTATGAACCACACAAAGAGATTCGAACGGCTGGTCCTAAGTTGGGGTTTAACGTTACGACTAGATTCACATCAATAAACGAAGGCTAGTAAAACCGGGAGCAGCTGACTGACGACAGTTGACATCAGCTGACATCAGTCTGACATCCTCCAGACATCAGTCTGACATCAGTCTGACATCAGCTGACATCAGTCTGACATCCTCCAGGCATTTCACCTGATCAGTAGCCGTAGCGCCGGCCCTGTACTGCAGGTCCAGCTGTTCATCGCCCTTATTGAGCCGGTACTTGCTGCGGCTGAGGTCCCGCCACCGGCCGTGACGTCGTGTGAGGTCGCTAACCCACGGCACCACAGGGTGGTAGGCCGGGTCCTCCAGCCGGCGGCCAGACAGCCGGTTCAGCGCCAGCAGGTAGCACAGGTTGGACAGACGCCGGCTCGCCCACGCCTGTCGCGGAGAGTGGGAGGGGAGGAGGGAGACGGGGGCGGTTAGGTCACGGCGAGACGGGGCGGGTCACAGCGGCGCAAAGCAGACCAGGTCACACGAGGGCAGCTGGTCAGATAACGACAGGGTAAGTCAGATAGTAGCGGGGATAAAGACAAATGATGAAGTAAGCAGTGTCCAGGATAATACCTACAGGAAGAGGTTAACAATTAACATGACCCAAAGATGCCAAGAAGAATGTAGGCGACAGAAGAAATTCGTTAGCACATTTTCAACCCTGATCAACACTGAAACACCTACCCAAACTAAAACGAAACATGCAGGCAGGACCTCCAAGGTGGTAACAGTTCCCGCTGCAATGCAGTTCGCCACACGACATACCAACACCCGGCGCGATCACTGGTCCGTCACGGCTCAGCCGGTCCGTCACAGCTCACACAGCTCACACACGGCTCAACACCGGCTCACGCACGGCTCACGCACGCTCACGCCACGGCTCACGCCACGGCTTCACGCACGGCTTCACGCACGGCTCACGCACGGCTCACGCACGGCTCTAAGCACGGCTCACGCACGGGCTCACGCACGGCTTCACGCACGGCTCACGCACGGCTCACGCACGGCTTCACGCACCGGCTCACGCACGGCTCACGCACGGCTCACGCACGGCTCACGCACGGCTCACGGCACGGCTCACGCACGGCTCACTCACGGCTCACGCACGGCTCACGCACGGCTCACGCACGGCTCACGCACGTGCTCACGCACGGCTTCACGCACGGCTCACGCACGGCTCACGCACGGCCACGCACGCTCACGCACGGCTCACGCACGGCTCACGCACGGCTCACGCACGGCTCACCGCACGGCTCACGCACGCTCACGCACGGCTCACGCATCGGCTCACGCACGGCGCATGCACGGCTTCATGCACGGCTCCACGCACGGGCTCACGCAAGGCTCACGCAAGGCTCACGCACGGGCTCCACCACGGCGCATACACGGCTCATACGGCTCCACACGGCCCACACACGGCTCACACGGCTTCACACGGCTCACACACGGCTCCACACGGCTTCACAACACGGCTCACACACGGCTCACACACGGCCCACACACGGCTCACACGGCTCACACACGGCACACACGACTCACACGGCTCACACACGCTCACACACGGCTCACACACGGCTCACACGACTCAAACGGCAGTAGCACCCACCTGCGTTAGCTGACTGAGACTCTCCGTCGTATCTCCCGGCTCTCCATCCATCCTCAGCTTCCTCTCTTCCTGCTCCCACCGCTCTCCCTTCTCCCACCGCTCTCCCTCTGTCCGGCTGTGCCCCTCTGCCTCTCTGCCGTGCCCCGTCCCCGCCACCCTGCCCGCCGCCTCCGCCCCTCTGCCCGCCTCCCCCGCCACTCTGCCGGGCGGAGGAGCAGGACAGAGTGAGCCAGGCAGACGGGGCCGCAGCCGCAGCCACAGTGTCGAGTCGAGCCAGACGTCCGAGAGACGCAGGTCTCCGGCCGAGACGCCGCGTCGCTGCAGCTCGGCGATGGCCCGCAGCAGCTGGTACCCGACAAACACCGTCTGCGGGACATACAACAGACACGCATACAGACAGGCATACTGATCTGAACGGTAACGGTAGCTATGGAAGTTGTCAAACAAATGTGAATGTCAATTATTTCCAACAACATTGTGATTTTGTCGTGGACTCGATTGTCAGCACGCTCCAAGGAATTTGGCTTATGCATGTTTATATATTATATTCGACGAATAGGTAACACAACGAAACTGAGCTTTCAAATGAGTATCGTTTCAGCCAATCAGGCCATAGAATGAACAGTAATTGTGCCAGTGAAGCCTCAGCCATGTCTCCCTTCCTCAGCCGTGTCTCCCTGTCTCCCTTCCTCAGCCGTGTCTCCCTTCCTCAGCCGTGTCTCCCTGTCTCCGCCATGTCTCCCTGTCTCAGCCGTGTCTCCCTGTCTCAGCCATGTCTCCCTGTCTCAGCCATGTCTTTTTCCGCTTTCCCCCCGGGGGTTTTTTCGTCAGCGTGTCTTCCCGGTCTCAGCCGTGTCTTCCTCTCGCAGGCCGTGTTCCCTACCTCAGCCGTGTCTCCCGTCTGCAGCTGTGTTCTCCCTGTCTCAGGGCCGTGTCTCCCTGTCTCCGCCGTGTCTTCCCGCTCAGCGTGTCTCCTGTCTCAGCCGTGTCTCCCCTGTCTCCGCCGTGTGCTCCCCGCCTCAGGCGTGTCTCCCTGTCTCAGCCGTGTCTTCCCTGTCTCAGCCATGTCTCCCGTGTCTCAGCCGTGGCTCCCTGTCTCCGCCGGGCGCGTGTCTCCCTGTCTCAGCCGCTGTTTCTCCTCTCTCAAGCCGTTCTCCCCGCCTCAACCGTGTCCCCCTGTCTCAGCCATGTCTCCCTTCTCTCAGCACGTGTTCTCCCTGTCTTGCCGTGTCTCCCTGTCTTCAGCCGTTGTTCCCCCTGTCTCCGCCGTGTGTCTCCCTGTTTCAGCCGTGTCTCCCTTGTCTCAGCCGGTCTCCCTCTCTCAGCCGTGTCTCCCTGTCTCAGGCCGTGTCTCCCTGTCTCGAGCCATGTCTCCCTGTCTCAGCCTGTCTCCCTCTCTATCGTGTCCCCTGTCTCGCCGTTGGTCCTCCCCTGTCTCGCCGATGTCTCCCCGCCTCAGCCGTGTTCCCTGTCTTCAGCCGTGTCTCCCTGTCTCAGCGTGTCTCCCCGGTCTCAGCCGTGTCTCCCTGTCTCAGCCATGTCTCCCTGTCATCAGCCGTGTCTTCCTGTATTCCACCGTGTCTCCTGTCTCAGCCGTGGTCTCCCTCTCTCAGCCGTGTCTCCCTGTCTCGCCGTCGTGTCTCCCTGTCTCCACCGCTGTCTCCCTGTCTCCGCCGGCGCCGTGTCTTCCCTCTCTAGCCGTTGTCTCCCTGTCTCAGCCATGTCTCCCTCTCTCAGCCGTTGTCTCCCCTGGTCTCAGCGTACTGTGTCCCCCTGTCTCCGCCGTGTCTCCCTGTCTCCGCCGGGCGCCGTGTCTCCCTGTCTCAGCCGTGTCTCCCTGTCTCCGCCGTGTCTCCCTCTCTCAGCCGTGTCTCCCTGTATCAGCCGTGTCTCCCTGTATAGCCGTGTCTCCCCCGCCTCAGCCGTGTCTCCCTCTCTCAGCGGTCTCCCCGCCTCAGCCGTAAGTCTCCTGTCTCAGCCGGGCTCCCTGTCTCCGCCGTTCTCCCTGTCTCCGCCGTGTCTCCCTGTCTCCGGCCGTGTCTCCCCGCCTCAGCCGTGTCTCCCCTCCTCAGCCGTGTCTCCCGTCTCAGCCGTGTCTTCCTCTCGCAGCCGTGTCTCCCTACCTCAGCCGTGTCTCTGTCTCAGTCGTGTCTCCCGTCTCAGCCGTGCCTGTTTCAGTGTCTCCCTGTTTCTCAGCCGTGTCTCCCTGTCTCCGCCGTTGTCTCCCTGTATTCACTGTGTCTCCCATGTCTCAGCCGTTGTCCCCCCGTCTCAGCCGATGTCTCTCCCCGTCTCAGCCGATGGTCCCCCCGTCTCAGCCGTGCTCCCCTCTAGCCGGTTGTCTCGCCTGTCTCCACCGTTGTTCCCCGGCTCACCGTGTTTCCCTGTCATCAGTGTCTCCCTGTTCCTCAGCCGAGTCTCCCTGTATCAGGTCTCCCTGGTTCTTCAGCCGTTGGTCTCCCGTGTCTTCAGTCATGTCTCCCCGTCTCGCCGTTGTTCCCTGTACAGTGGTCTCCCTGTCCGCCGTGTCTCCCTGTATCAGTGTCTTCCCTGTCTCCGCCGTGTCTCCCTGTCTCAGTGTTCTCCCTGTCTCAGCCGGTGTCTCCCTGTCTCAGCCGTGTCTCCCTGTCTCAGCCGTGTCTCCCTGTCTCAGCCGTGTCTCCCTGTCTCCCTGTCTCCCTGTCTCACCTTCCTGCTGTTCTCGGTCAGCTGGCCGGGACTGAAGGCGGCCAGATGTCTCAGTGTGAACTCGGGCTGGTCAGTGATGACGACAAATGACCTCCGGAGCTCCAGCACCGCCAGCGCCGGCTGCAGGCCTGCTCCGGCCGAGGAGCCGGCTCCGGCGCCGCTCACCGACTGAGGAACCATGGTTACACGAGGTTACAAGAGACCAACACACACTGCAGCTGTAGGCTGACTTGTGCAATTTATCTTGTAACATACAATTACAATTTCCTAATATCTATCAATTTCCTAATATCTTCTACATATTTATTTCACTGAAGGCGAGCAAACCTATATGTGTTGCTGCGGAATGCCAATGTTCTCCTAATTTACAATGCGAACACCATCCTCAGCTAGCACACTAAGGCAAGCATCTGAACCGAGATCCTCTGCCCATCCCTCAGCAAATCGCTCAACAGTAACCCACCACGACAAGCCGCTGACCCGATGTTTCGCTCCGTCGTTAACTGTCAGCTGTCAGTCCTTACCGTGTCTGTCAGTTGACTGGGCGTCACGTCCGTGACAGCTGTCATGTCCGTGACAGCTCCACTGACGGGGACCGGCCGCAGTCCAAAGGTGCGCCGCAGCAGCACCCGGAGCGCCACGTCTGCCGCCACCACCGCCGTCGACTGGCACTGGGCGGCCTCCTCCGGGTACACGTCTGTCGGGCCGGCACGCGGTCACCAGCATGTCAGATTAGGGTATCGGCAAGAGTTGGAGGATTCTGGTCATAGTGTCACAGCGCTGGGACTAGAACTGGTCACGGCCGTGATTGAAGCTGTGACTCACTGGATAGATCAGTGTCGTACGATTAGGATTGCAGCGCCGTGACTAAAGCTGTGAATTGCCAGGTCATTCTGTGGCCGCGACTAGGTTGTGACCAAAGATTTTGGATGCTCTGCACTTCTAGTACCAACCCACCAACCTGTCAGCTTAGGTCACCAACCCATCAACCCGTCAATGCAGTCCCAGCAACACATACCCTACACAACAACCCGTCAGACCCGGTTCACGCCCGTCGCCGTCAGGAACTGAAGTCTTCTTAAATGGATAAATTTGATGGGTTGGGGAACTTCTTCAAATGGTAATAGGTCAATACAAAAAATACTCCAAAATGTTGGAGCAAGGGCTAACTTTCTAAAATTTGTGATTTCTTATCACGACGTTTTCCAATGTTTTATTTCGCGATCACCCTTCTACATTGAAGCTGGTCGATCTGAAACAATCCCGATGCAGCGATGATTCCCCCCCCCACTGCCACGTCGCCCCCACCCACTATTCCAGCCTCCTTCCGCGTACCGAGATGTTGCGCAAGCCTGATAGGCTCTGGCACCAGCTTGGCGCAGAAGTTATCGCGCCACCTGCCGCAGCAGCGCCGCGTACGAGCCCGCCGCGCCAGTGCCGTCTTCTGTCGGCTCGGGCAGGTAGACCGGCTGATCGCCCGGCTTCGGAATTGTCTGCCACGAAAAGGACGTAGAATGATGATACAGCGTAAGCAGAACCCCGTCGTGGTGTTTGATACACGTCCGAGACTTGTCGTCTTCGAGACATACGTGATGGTGATCAGGACTTCAGGGCGCTGCAGCCTCTAGGTTATATAGCACACATTTGAAGGCTTACGTCTTCAATGGTATGCTTTTGAGATTTACGTCTCCGAGACTTAAGTCATCTCTGAGACTTACGTCATCTCCGAGACTTGCTTGTCTGAGACTTGCTTGTCTAAGACTTATGTCTCCGAGACTTGCTTGTCCAAGACATACGTCTCCGAGATTATGCCTTAGAGAGTCACGTCTTGGAAACTTACGAGTGAGACTTCAGAGCGTATATTTTGGACTGAATTCAAGAAGAGACTTCACCTCTGAAACTTACACAAACAAAGTAGCAAACATAATGGCATTGTCTTGTGTGAAGCCAGCTACTCACTACTCACCCATATGTTGAGAAGCATCCAGTTGCTGTCTGGTGGGCATCGTTCTCGTACTGCATGCTGAACCTCATCAGATGTCAGCTGCTTGTGCAGGGGAAACCATGACGGAAGGGCACGTTTAGCCTTGAGCTCCCTGAAAAACAGCAGGTCAGGTCAGGGACCATTAACAGGCTGAATATGCTGCTAAGCTGGACAGAGAGGAAAGAAATGAATGAGAAAATACAATTTGAGTTTGATTATGTGCAAATAAAAATGAAAAAAATGTCAGATTGTCTTGGGCCACAGCTAATTAATACCTATGCCACCTACCTTCTCCAAATCTTTGTTGTAAGAAGGACACAGTCTTCGTCATCAGTTCCACACCAATAAGATGACGGAATGTTCAGTTCTTCAATACAGTTTGATACTTGCATTACGTCTGAAAAAGAGTAAATACTTTAGTACAACATCAGAGCCAAATAGCCAACAATTATTACCTATATATACCCTGGCACGTATAAAAACCTGATCGAAACTGATCAGTGATCAACAGCATTTAAATGTCAGTTTAAATCTTAAGTATCTTTATTTTAAATGAAAAAAACATCTTATATTTATATAACAAATTGCATAGAATTTGAAAAGGATCGACACTACTAAAAATGCTTAAAGGAAATAGTTCACCTTGGATTGTATTTTTAAACATGATTTTGGTATATTTTGAAATACAACTTCTTTTCATTATGTCAAAAATAGACATACATTTGCCAATTCAGGACAGAAGGACGTACATTATTCATTTTATCAAAACTATATGCGCACTCTCTGCAACGTCAAACGTGGCTCAGCCAATCAGATACTTGAAAGTAGTCATGTAAGATTACTGTATAGCCTCTGCCCAGGTGTGTGAGGCCCACATTCTTGACATTCCTTACTTTAATGGCCCACATTCCTTTGACAAGAAGTCAAATATATTTGGCTGGAGAGCTCTTTCAGTCTGGCAAACTTGCAGTTGAGGTTTTTCAACACAGTCTACACAACTGCTAACTCAGTTAAAACACATGTTGAAGGTGAACTATTTCCTTTAACAGCATGAATGTAGAAGATGTAAGATAGGTATCGCAGCAACTAAGTTAGTGTCAAAGCATTTTTTCCAGATTTGCCACAGCAGATCTGTTCAGATGCGTTATGATAATGTTTAAAATTCATTGAGCATATAGACTAAAATATCTAACCCACCAGCTCCAGAAGATCATATGTTAAAGCAAAAATAACCGACGAAGATCATATAATTTCAATTTCAACCAATACCTACCTAATTACCACTTCGGAACCACAGCAACTCCCAAAACCGCAGCCCTGTGTGCGATATTAATCGACAAAAATAATGTAAAAAATATCCTTCTAGGATCTCCTAAAAATTGGTAAAAATATCACTTTTCACACAATCCCTGTGCCGGCTCCACATCGCGCGATACACCTCGCACTATTTGTTTTGATTTTGTATGTTGATGTCGATGGGGACATAAACGGCGCTTTTGCTACAATAGCTGGGTCTTGAATATGGTAGCCCCTATCAAGTCGACGTCATGACATGAGAGTAAAAATACCTCGCCTGATTGTAAATTATACGCATATACACATACACATTACACAAGCGGAACCTAAATGAAATCGAGCTTTCGGGGAATGGTGAGAGAAGGGTGTAGGGCCACAAATGTGTAATGTATATATTTTAACTCAGTTCTTACCATGCAACACCATAGGCCTAATGTTAAAATAATTGGGGGGGGGGGGGCTCAGGCCCTCCTCAAGAGATATAAAGTTCCACCCATGGGCATATACGAATGTATAAATTTAGGCCATATTTAGGCACACAAAGGCCAAAGCCATTGGTGGCTAGGAAAAATATTAGTTGTGGTATCGTCGGTCGCTCTTTGCACAAACAATATCGTACATTACGCGTGGACGCCGGTTGGGATCAGTGCCCTGCGGCATTTTTATTGTCATATAAGAACTTGCATTACCTGTCACCACCGCGGACACCGTCACACTTTACACAAGTTGTGAGGCAAAATGCTTATTTGGTTGGTTGTGTTACTAGGTCGAAGTGAAAATGTATCATTTTAAGGCTGACATCTTCCAATCCAACAAAACATGGTGTGCCGCGAAATGAAACGTAGCCGGCGCGGCGGCCCAGCCATTTCACAAAGGAATTACACCAATAATGACCATTGCATTTTGTTCGCTAGCGTCTCTGTCAGTTGCCACCGTAATAACTTATCTCCGACCCTCGCGCCACCGGGCGCTCCGTTCACGCTCTCATAGCACGGCCACACAAAAACAAAAGACGTCTTCATCGTTGGCTGAGTATTGAACACATATATTTTGTGGGTTACATCGGCATCGAGATCAATTACGAGTCCATCTCCCGTGTCGTGTGCAAACGTTAATGGCACCATCACAAGAACCCGTGTCCACGCCACATACACACCGAGTGTCTGCCCCCCTCCCCCCCTCCTTCGGATATGGAGCACCCTCTGCCTGCTCGGATCACAACAGCAAAAACACCGGACCAAGACTTTGCCTCCGCGGGAACCGACGATAGCGCCACCTATAGACGTCAGCGCCACCTATAGATGACGCCAGCGCCACCTATAACAAACTCCGAGACACCCTGAGCCGAGTTCCGGCCACAACCGGTGGGACGGAAACATTGCGACATACGACAGACCGGACACCGGACGACCCAACAGACCGGACACCGGACACCGGGAAATCGTCGGAGCGCGACGACCGGACAACCGGAACGAGCGACCTGAACAGACCGGTACACCGGAACCTTCACTCGGCCGGATCACCCTGCAGCGCGAAAACACGGACCCAGGACCCGGCCGTCGCGACAGACCGGAACACTACGGATACACGCGCGACAGCGACCGGACACCGGACGGTCGCGATCCACGCCGAGACCTGAGGCTGACCCGGGACCTCTACGTAACCGGACAACACAGACGCACAGACAGAGACCGAACACCGGGACAGCGCGGACACAGAGCGGACACCGCGAATGGCGGCCAGAACCTAGACCGGCGACAACCGGTACGACGACTTAACGCAGCAGACTTAACTGGCTGCCGGGAAGCTCAGAGAACCTGAATGGCATGGGGTGACGCTGAGGGAGCTGACGCAAATGGACATCGTATGGTCATGGATCTCGTCGGGCCCGCCTCGAGTCGACTGTAGAGCTAGTACCGACCTCAGAAGCGGCGCCAAAAGGGCGTGTCATGCTTTTAGGCCCGGACCCAGTCCCTCCTTCCCTCAGTCCGCGCAGTCCCTTTTAGTCCTGCCAGTTCCCTTCAGTCACGCCAATCCGCCAGCCCCTCAGTCCCTCAGTCCCGCAGTCCGCCAGGCCGTCGGTGGTGCTGCGCGGGCAGAGACACAGTACAGTCAGCGGGAATACAGCGGGGGCGACAGAGATAGGTACAGCTGCTGCTATCGGCGCCTGACTCTGGGCTAGGGCAGCGACACAGACGGAGAGGTCGAATATGCAGTCAGATGTATTCTCCCTGTCCACAGTCTGTTTCGGTGTGGGTTTTCGTAGCTGGTTTGCTGTGCAACAGTTCAGTATCAAGCGGCACTTTCTACATGGACCTCTTACATTCCACTTTTACCATATGCCGAGCAATGTAAAAAGTATTAGCGCGTGGAGTGTGGTATTTTCCTCATTATGCACTGGCATACCGCACTGGCGACATATGGTAATGCTTAATACTACACCTTATTATAACAAATTCAAAATGGCTCACTATGACAGCACAGTGACTGAAAGGCTCACATCGGAAATGTTCGCACAGAGCTGTCGTAGAATGGAAGAACCACACATGTCAATTGTTCGTTAACCGTAACATATGCGGTTCTTCCTTGCGCGACAGAGTGGTAGGAGGATTGGAGGACTCACCCCGGTCGGCCCGCTGCTATCTGTGCCAACTGAAGGCCAGGTGGCCGCCGCTACGCGAAACTGAGTCTGCAAAAACAGACGGGGAACACTGGTATAATCTTCAAACACATCGTCAAAGGAACGCAATGATCAAATCCGACACATGCTAGGAGCCAGGGTAAGCAAAGTAAATAGCAAAGTGAATGCCTACCATTCGGGAATATCATTTCCGAAACATAATATTTCCGGTAGACACACTGAGCAAACACACGTCAGTTACCAATAATGACGTTAAAATGCATACATTCGCACTCAATGAGCATAAATACATAACGCAGGCAAGTCACGCGCAAAACTATGTGATCGCTTCGTTGTGCTACGTGAGCGTGCAAGTTGTATAGGGTACAAACTCATAAGCTGCATAGCAAATACGTGCGAGGATAAACGTGCGTGTGAGTGCATAGTGGGCGTGTGAGCATGCCTGTGTGAGTGTGCGTATGTGTATTCGGGAGATAGATATAGTGCAACATACTGCACAGTGCACACAGCACAGTGCACAACCAAAGCGGGAAAAGTGAGTGGCCAAGGGTCAATGAGCCACGCGAGTGTAGAGAGTAGAGACTATGAAGAATAGGCAGTACGGGAGGTCAAACAGGGTGCCGATATTTCCGTCGTAGAAAAGCGCAAAGAACCACAATTCAAATTGCTGCAGAAAATACAAAAGGCATGGAGCAAGAAGCAACGCTTTCGCTGTCGTAAGCTAAGCAGTCAAGCTGACAGACTGCGGAGAAGCGACTGGCGCGCCGTCTACCTCCTACGGCGACCGCGCGTACTGCCATCTACCGGGCGATCCCAGGAGTTAGTCCAATTGGCCGTCGCTCGCTTCGGCCCGGCTGCAAGCGGACACAAATGAGGAAAAGATGCATCTCAGGGAAAGAAGAGGGGAAAATAGAGCTACCGAAGACTGGAAAAAGCAGAGCGTAATCTCCACTAGGGTATATCAAGCAGGAGAGACATTATAGAGGTGATGAAGAGCATTTTCATCCGACTGCGAAACACTTGATATACACGGTCAGTGTTAAGCTGCTACGGAAGGGGACTGGGGAGGGGAGGGGCTAGAAGGGTGTCCACTGTCCAGTATACGTGGCATGTTTTTCCGTACAGTAAAGGCTACGCAAGCGACATCGGGCGGACCTGTCTATAGGTGGATACAGCGCTACATCGAGCAAGACTAGCAAACACGAACGCGCGAACACACTACACAATAGAGCTAGCTATGCTCACAACATTTGGCAAGTTACACAGAACATGAACTTCAATGCAAATTCGAGCGTTTCTAGCTTGTGACACCCATCTGGCGACATTCCACCGCGTTTTGTGACGGCGCCCGATCGGCTTCACTCCATCACCACATAATCACCAATCACCACTCACCACACAATCACCAATCACCACTCACCCCAGACATGAGCGGGCGGCTGAGGTTTAGACCGGTCTGCGCCCACCCCCTCCGTCCTGTGACCTGGCCTGGTGTCCTGTCGGGTCGAGAAAACTCCGTCAGACTATCTCAACACACAGCTGTCCACCACCACAAAGCTCGACCTGGCGTGTGTCCATCTCAACACACGGCTGTACACCGGTACAAAGAGCGACAGGATCGGCTCGGTGGCAGCGGCTCGGCACGACAGACTACCGGTGGAGCTAAGTCACAGATAATCTCAGACTCGTCACATTGCAGCTGATCAGTCTCGCTGCCTCGAGCCGTCCGGCCCCACCCGGTCCCATTTGGACCCAAAGTACACGGCTGTACGATTGGTTATGGGTCAAGCAAATGCGTATCCCACATAGACCAAGCAGGTAATTGTAATTATCAGCCTGTTCCAATGGGATAGTGACGGCCCGGGCCAGGTCACATCTTACACACAGGGGCGCAGTCAGGATTTTGCGACGGTGTGTGTGTTGGGGGGGGGGGCTAACCAAAGTTAGGCCCTTTGAAGTCGCTGATGCCCTCCCCCCCACACACACACACAAAATCCTGAATTTTGTTTTTTGTTTGTTTATTGGGGCTTTTGGGGCGCGTTCGACTGAATTTGTTTAGTTCCACCTTCCATTTGAGACCACTCTTCTGCATTGCAATGATGCCGACACTGTTCGGCCTGAAAAAAGCCCTTTGTTCGTCCCAGGATGGCCCCTTTCAGACCCGAGAGGGGCCCTTCTGAGCCGTGACGGGAGTGTTTCAACCCCCATTGCACCCCTGCTAACACAGGCCTGACGGGAAGTTATCCCTCGGTCCCCGACACACCCCGGCTGAAGACTCACCCGTCTGCTCTGGTGGCGGGACCACGCCTGCGGAGCCACCTGGCGGGCAGTCTCCGTACTAGGGCTGATCCTGGGCAGCGTCGCTCTACTGCCCAACACACAGACACACAGACACACACACACGGCGTAACACAGTTGCCAGGGGATATCGTCACGAACACGACGAGGCCAGTAGAAACCAGACTAGACACCTGCTAGATCAAACGACGCCCCACGGTGTTGAGCATAGTGATATACAGTGAAACCAAAGACGCCACTATAAGACGGGTTAGTCGTGACCCATTGCCACTTCACTGTAACTATGTTTGACCCTGTTAGAATGACACCACCACATTTTGGGTCCAAGGTCACTTTGATCAGCTGATCAAACCCGTCCTTCTTGAAGCCCCACGTCCCACCTCTCTAAGAACCCTCCAGTCCCCCCTTAGCCCTCACTAGCGGTGTCAATCGGTAACCAAAATTTTGGTTACCGAAAAAATGTGTGACTGATTCGGTAATCGGTCGGTCAGGCTTTTAATTTTTGGACACTTTTCGGTCAGCTCAATCTTGTTTTAAATAAGTATACTGTTAAAAATCGGTCAAATCTTTGGACATTTTTGGGCCTCAAACCAAAATCGGTCAATATTTGGACAACAAAATGCCTTCTGTTTGGTATTGGATTGGTTTTGGTCAGGAAATTTTGGGAAAATGACATCACTAGTCCTCACCCCACATACACACAGTTCGGTCAGCCTGCTGGGCGCGGGCGTATGGAGCCAACTGACCTGCTGGCGCCCAGAGCTGGCCCTGTGCTCGGCTCCAGAGCGACGGTGGCGCCCCCTCGCGGCCTGACCGCCGGCAGTCGGCCGCCAGGCGAGCGGCGCTGGTCAGCTGCTCCGGATCGTTTCGCCGCCGGCCGCCCGGCTCCCCCCGCCCCCGCCGGCGCCCGCCGCGGGGCTGCCGGTGGCGGCTGCGGCGGCGGCAGCGGCGGTGGGGGCGGCGGCGGCGGCGGGGGCGTGCGGCCCGGGTCGCTGTGGCGTCTGCCGCGGGCGGACGCCTCTCGAGAGACCGAGGTGAGCTTCATGGCCTCAGCAGACTCGGCGCCCAGCTGTGGGGGGAATAAGGTCAGTGAACCGTCAACAGTGGACCTGCTGTGAGGTCTTGAAACCGGCAACTGAATCACCGAGCCTTGCGCGAGTTCTCTGGCAACTTCGATTCACCGCAACCGATTCACATATGACGTCAGCTGAGGAAACAAAATTTGTCCCGCCTTTCCCGAAGATAAACTGGGAGTGAATGAATGGTAAACGCACTGCAAATTCACATCATAATCTATTCACAGGCAGAGAAGACCCCCCCCCCACACACACACACACAACAAACCCCGAACCAAGTCCAGTGTACCCCAGTGCCACCCAAGAGTCGCTCCCAGCGCCACCTATTCCCACCCAGAGCCGCTCGCAGCGCCACCTGTAGCTCCCGTCTCCCAAGGACAGCACTCACCTGGAACACGGGCGTCATTGTCCGGACATAGTCGGCCCACAGCTGCGACACCAGACTGTTGGTGACCATCTCCGTGATGAGCGCCGCCGGATCGTCCACCACCTGCGCCGAGCCGCCCGGCCGCTCAGCGGGGGCGGCAGCGGCCGGGTTGGACGCAGGATCCGGCTCCAGCCCGTCCGAACAGATGGTCTCCGGGTGACCGGGGTGGCGAAGACAGGCGGCAGACTCCTCACTGTGTACAGACAGACAGGTATTTCCACACGTCTGATACGGTACGACATATTCGATATATTCTGCTTCATCAATCCATTAGTGCTTTGCTCATAGCGATATTGTGACCAGACATTAACACGGTGTAGCGAAAACTCACTGAGCCAGAGAACTCACTCGACCATGAGCTCACTGAACCAGATAACTCGATCGACCAGAGAACTCGCTCGACCATAACTCGACCAACGAACTTACTCGACCAGGCCGTCCTCAGTGAGAAGAGCCACCCGGACGACGGAGCGGTCTGCCGGCCGACTGGGTAGGACAGTCAGACGACGGCCCATTAACCTGTGAAAGATACACAGTCACAGTCACAGGCACAGGCACAGGCACAGACACAGGCACAGCCACAGTCACAGGCACAGGCGCAGTCACAGACGAAGACGCAGACGCAGACGCAGACACAGACACAGACGCAGACGCAGACACAGACACAGGCGCAGTCAGAGCCACAGTCACAGTCACAGACAGTCACAGTCACAGACACAGGCACAGGCACAGGCACAGGCACAGGCACAGGCACAGGCACAGGCACAGACACAGACACAGACACAGTCACAGTCACAGGCACATACACAGTCACAGTCACAGACACATGCACAGACATAGTCACAGTCACAAGGCGAAGCCAGAGCCACAGTCACAGGCAGTGACAGACAGACACAGTCACAGGCACAGGCACAGGCACGGGCACAGTCACAGTCACAGTCACAGTCACAGTCACAGTCACAGTCACAGGCACAGGCACAGGCACAGGCACAGGCACAGGCACAGTCACAGCCACAGGCACAGGCGGAGTCACAGTCACAGTCACAGACAGATACATGTACAGACACAGTAACAGTCACAGTCACAGGCACAGGCACAGGCACAGGCACAGACACTGAACACTGACACAGACGCAGACGCAGACGCAGACTCAGACGCAGACTCAGACGCAGACGCAGACGCAGACGCAGACGCAGACGCAGACGCAGACTCAGACTCAGACTCAGACGCAGACGCAGACGCAGACGCAGACGCAGACGCAGACGCAGACACAGACACAGACACAGACCACAGACACCAGACAAACCCCCCCCAGACACAGACACAGACACAGACACAGACACAGACACAGACACAGACACAGACACAGACACAGTCACAGACACAGGCAGACATGGTCATAGAGCCATGCCAGTCATAATCTGAGGCACAGCTGCTATGGCCACTCACAGTCACAATCACAGCCACAGTCACGTTTATAATTCCTTGCACAGAGCATAATAATTATTCCATCCAACCTGAAGCATTTTCAAATATATTATCTAGCGTTCCGAATCAGATATCAGAAACACTCGTCCCATACATCATAGGCCCCCGTGTCGCGGAGTGAGCACCCGTGATGGCCTGGTATGGCACCATGGTAGGAGGCATGTACGTACGAACCTGAGGTGCGGGAACCGTTTGCTCCAGAGTCGGCACTCGTCGACGAGGACGGGCGACATGGTGTCGCTGGTCTGGCCCTCGTACAGCAGTCGGTCCATGTCCTCCAGCATCTGCTGCACCTCCAAGGTCGACTGACGCTCAAACTCCTGCGGGACAGACAGACAGGGACGCTCAAACTCCTGCGGCACAGACAAACACTGGCATTCAAACTCCTGTGGAACAGGGGACAAACTCCTGTCACAGAGGCAGACCAGCGCTCAAACTCCTTGGGGACAGACACAGACTGACGTGGCCAACTCCTGCAAGGTAGACAAACACTGACGCTCAAACTACTGTGGCACATAGAACAAACTATTGTCTCAGATACAGAACTCCTATCACAGAACTACTGTCACAGTTCAAACTCCTGTTGCGCATGATACAAACTCCTATCACAGAAAACGAACACATGTCACATATATAGATGGGTGATACAAATATTGTCACAAACAGATTTGCGCTCAAATTTATGTCACAGACACAAACTGGCGCTCAAACACCTGTCACATACATGTCTGGTACTCAAACCCCTCGTACTATTGCCTCATCCACCCACAGGCGTTCAAACTCATAACAGAGGCAACAACACGATCCACTTAACATACGTCAGCTCAGATGCGATCACGTCAAGTTAATATCAAACCCAGCCTGTAAGTGATAACCACATAACTGTGTCACAAAGAAAGGCAAACAGACAGACAGACAGACAGACAGGACAGAGACGAGACAGAGACAGACAGAGACAGACAGAGACAGACAGAGACACGACAGAGACAGACAAAGACAGACAGACAGAAAGACAGACAGAAAGACAGACAGAAGACAGACAGAAAGACAGACAGAAAGGACAGACAGAAAACAGACAGAAAAGACAGACAGAAAGACAGACAGAAAGACAGACAGAAGACAGACAGAAAGACAGACAGAAAGACAGACAGAAAGACAGACAGAAAACGACAGAAAGACAGACAGGAAAGACAGACAGAAAAACAGACAGAAAGACAGACAGAAAGACAGACAGAAAAGACAGGCCAGAAAGACAGACAGAAAGACAGACGGAAGACAGACAAGAAAGACAGACAGAAAGACAGACAAAAGACAGACAGGAAAAGACAGACAGAAAGACAGACAGAAAGACAGACAGAAGACAGACAGAAAGACAGACAGAGACAGACAAAAGACAGAACAAGAAGACAGACAGGAAAGACAGACAGAAAGAAGACAGAAAGACAGAGCAGAATGACAGACAAAAGACAGACAGAGACAGAACAGAGACACAGAGACAGAGACAGAGACAGAGACAGAGACAGAGACAGAACAGAGACAGAACAAGACAGAGACAGAGACAGACAGACATACGACAGGCAGACAGACGGCGCTGGCCCAGTACTCACGTCATCACCCCAGGAGAGGAGGGAGAGCACCGACTGGGTCCGGGGCTGCTCCGTCACATCAAAGTCGCCATCTGTCGTGGCCGAGCTGAATCACAAACACATGGAGAGAAAGCGGGGAGTTAAGGCCAGTCCAATATACCACGCAAGGGCGTCGCCCCCTTCCGAGCGTTGAGGGGGAGGCATTTTGAAGTTGATTCGTTCCATGCAACATCTATGGACGTAACGTTAAAACCCGAAAATGTTTGGGGGAAGCCCCTTGCTTGGGTGACGCGTCCCCCCGCCCACCGCCTTTTCGACGCACATGACCCCACAAATCCATCAGTGACCAGAGGCGTAACTTTTTTAAATCATTGGGGTTGCACTTAGTTCTTAAGAGCCCATTTGTACCACATCTTGTCATAGGCGTAATGCTAAATTCTCAAATTATTGGGGTTGTAGCTAGAACCCCCATTTGCATTAAAGTTACACCCATGTCAGTGACTTAGTTAACTGGCTTTAGGCATCACCACACTCACTAGAGATCTGATAGCATGTGTTAACGCACCTTCGTTCACCTCCTGTGTGTTGAAACTTCACTACTCTGCTATTCGAAAGCTTCCTTTAACGATAAATTAGTTGCAGCAATGAGCTACATCATCAGAACTATCTGTGTGGGTGTGGTCATACTTCGTATAGAAGATTCGTTGTTTGCTACCTTGAAACACTGCTCCGTTTATAAACACGCAGTTATATGGAAAAATGCACATAATACATTCAGCCTTCAACCATGCTCCGCTAACAAACATGCCAGTCATTGCTGGGAGTTCGACTGATGTGACAAAACTCAGTAAAGTCAGCAGGACACGTGGCACGGAACTTACCCAATGTCGTCTCGGAGAAAGCCGAGGCCGGAGTCATAGTCCGTCTCGGCGTCAGGAGGTGGCCGGGAGATGCCCAGCTTTTCCACACTGCCGGCACACGCACATACAGATTAGCTCCATCGGTAAGACATTGGTCTGCGGAGCGGGGACCCGGGCTCGAGAGAAAATATAAATACATACATAAACGTTCCCCAGATAGAATATTGAAGGCAGGCACTCTGAAAGAAAACAATTAAGCATGACACGACACAACTATAGTTTCCCTCTATATCCACCCCCTGGACTCCTTCTGCCCGATCAACTCACAGAACATCTTAACGGTCACGTAATATGCCACTATATAGTACTGTCATGTGTCACACTATATCCATTATCCAATATGCGAGAGAGTGTATGTGCGTCTAAATAGTTATGGTGTCATGTGTAAAGCAATTACATATCCTCTAGGCGCCAAGGCGCTAATGTCTTGTTTGTTTTTTGGGGTGGGGTGGGGGGCGCCGACAACTAAGGTCAATTTGCGCCCAGCGCTAATGTCTTGTGTTTGTATTGTAGTCTTGAGTCGTCACATTATGAAGTTGCCGTGACACGCGTAACACCCGCCGTCGGTGCCGTGCGTCACGCGAGTGGGGTCTAAATCGATACATGACCGAGACCCTGTACGAAGAAAGACCGTCCGCGCTGGATCAGAACGACCCACACCGCACCGAAATTGCACACATCCGGCCATCAGCCGTCGAACGACCCGCACGCGACGCGCAGACTCGCTCCGCCAGAGCCGCTCACCGCAGAACTGGTGCTTATGGGAGGTCCCCAGGTAAACCCATGTTGGCCGTGGTCAGTGTTGGACCTGGTCCATGACTTGGTCCCAGAGAGTAAAAAAAAATGTGTAGCATGCAATTTTGCTAAAAAATGTAATTTATGGACATTAAAGTTAGTTTACTTTGAAAGCAAAAATTGCTGATTTGTAATAAATATGAAATCCCTGTGAGGAAAATGTAATATTATTACATCTACAATATCGGTAAGACCAAGTGAAAAGAAAACAAATTTCCATAACAAATCAAGATATAAAATATTTTGGAGTTTGGACCCAAAGACCAGAAAATGTCCAAAACCCCAAGGCCGGCCGTGGTCGCCGAAGGGCGGCGCTGCTGGAGCGAGTCGCTCCCCACCGGCGGCCCTGACTGAGGACAACATGACGGTGATGCCGGCGAGGGAAGCGGGTGATCTGGATCAGCGCGGACGGTCCGGTAGTGTGTGGTGTTAAGAAGGGAGGCCGAGTGACGCCGGATAGAGCGACTCGCAGCAGCCGCGTGACCCGCCAGACCTGCTCACGAACCCTGCCGTTCGGCGTTAAGGCCCCGCTAGTTCAGCATAGGTCATCTCAAGCAGACGTCTTATGAGCAGCGAATGCCGCGATGCGATTCTAAACTTGACTTGCAGTACTACGGTCGTCATGGTTGCGTTTTACCAAGCGCAGGAGCCGCAGCCAATCACAGCAGTGTGACGTCATACACTTCGCCCCTTCCCGATTTTGCGTTATCCCACTGAGTGCCAACTACTGCTGACCAGTGACCACTGCTGACCAGTGACCACTGCTGACCACCGAAGTCCGAACCGTAGTCAACCGCAGGGTTCGTGAAAAGATCCCGGCTGACGTAAAAGTCTACTGAAGCGACGAGGCCTGGGATACGGTGATCGATGACGAGGTACCGCAGTGCACCACAAAAACTCCTCAGAATCTCACTTACTTTCTTCTGGAGAATGACATAACTCCTCAGGAGTTAGGTTCATTTAGCTGACATTTTCGCTATGACAAGTTTTGCGATCTAGCAATCAGTATACAAGGAAAAGTTTCTGAAAAATAGCATATGGTCAGATCATGCCTATACAATCCAATCACATTGATCATGGTGAACTAATGTCGAAGGTAGACATGAAAGTACATCAACACATTGCAAACACATATTTTGTTTGACACCCTGTACGTGCTTCCTGAGGTTATATCCGTCCGAAGACTTATCACCCTATTCTGGCGAGAAACAACATCCAATATCCAAATATATTTACTATTTTTTAATATCAACAAAATATGCTTACAGTCTACAAAGGCTATGTATTATTTGACATACATCAGATGAGTAAGTGAAACAAATAATAATATTTTGCTCATTATAACACCTCTATCTATACTAGCAAACTGAACTGTTATTGCTATTTAGTATTTTTACCTATCATTTTAACAGTGCTAAATTTTGTCAACTGGAAAAAACACTATGTAGACATAACATGAATGAAGAACTGTCTGCACCTACCTAATATACACCGATTACAATGCAGACATAACTAACCAATGTTTGAATGCCAAACAGACATTGCTGCTGGGCTTTGAAGTTAAATGGTGAAAAAAATCCAGAGACCAGAACAGATGAATGTGTTTCAGACAAAGCAAAGGAAGAATACAAAAGCATACAGTGGTATTAAAGGAAATAGTTCACCTTCAACATGGGTTTTGAACTGAGATAGCAGTTTTGTAGCCGTGTTGAAAAAACCCTAGCTTCAAGTTTTCTGGACTGCAAAGGCTCTCCAGCCGAATATATTTCACTTTTTGTCGAAGGAATGTGGGCCATAAACAAAGAATGTCCAAGAAATGTGGCCATTCGGGAGGCTATACAGTAATTTACGGCGACTGACTTCGAATCGCTGATTGGCTGACGCCATTATTGATTCTTTCGTTGACGTTGCAGAAAGTCGCAGTATAGTATTTATAAAATAGAATGATTCGGACGTCCTTTCTGTCTGAGATTCTGCGCGATGCATTGGCTTATTTTTCGACAATATGAAAACGAATTTGTATTTCAAAATATAATCAAATCGTGTTTGAAAAAAATCCAAGGTGAACTATTTCCCTTAAAGTAATAACAAGTAATATCAAGGTCGTCCAATCTCAGGTCATATAAAATACTGATAATCTTCAACTAAGGTACTTGTTAGTGCCCAGTGGGCAGTGTTTTTAGAAATCAATGTTCAAAGTTACAGCATACCTACCTACCAGACTTTCATGCTATTAGTAGGTAGTGTATCAGTCACATCAGTGCTTATATTTGCATTGGTATTCATTTTGATATGACTAGAAACTGGATCTTTACCTAGTACAGCACTTAATTGAGAATTACTGAAAGTGGAACTCCTGTTCAGCCACAATGGTATACAGACTGCAGACTCGTACTTGGCAGGTTCAAGGTGCAACTAGAAATCAGAAAAAATCCTGCTGATTCTGATGATACAATGACAGTGTCCTAGGATTGGAAATTTTGGGTGTAAAGTAACACCCTACAAGGAATAATATTCCACCCCTTTTGCCCAATATGAAGGGTTATTTTCCACTCTTTTCACTTTTTATATTATTTTTTGCTCCTTTATTTGATGTGAAAAGTCAGAAAATTTATCAAGTTTTGTTTGACATATAAATTATTGAAGAAGGCTCTTTTTCAGGTATAATTTTCCACTCTGTTTGCTGATATTCAGTCTGAGTTTTCCTCTCTGCACCCTGGCTCTAAAGCAATCCTAGGACACTGCAACAACAAGTTATTAGGTGGTAGGTGCTGCTGCAATAGATGAAATAAGATGGTTATTTTCTTGCTTGCTAGAATTGGCTATTTATGCACTGTTAAACACAGATCAAGAGTAGGGTTAATAATCCCAATGATGGACATATCAAAACACCAAACAATTGTCAAGGAACTGATGGGGTAGATGGTAGACCCACTAACAAACACCAATACGCAACCCAAGTGTGACGTCACTAAAATGGCTGGGCACACACAGCTGATGAAGTAATATTAACGGCCATAGGCTGTAAGCTGTTCAATTCATCGGAAAATGGCTGAGAACTTAGCTACATGAGATACATCATGTGAAAGAA
>VOPJ01006392.1:0-31692 GCA_014673585.1 Semibalanus balanoides
ACTGAGAGGGTCAGAGAGCGAGGTCACAGACAATGGTGAGGGAGGGTCAGACTCTGACCTCTGACTGAGAGGGGTTAGAGAGCGAGGTCACAGACAATGGTGAGGGAGGGTCAGACTCTGACCTCTGACCTCTGACTGAGAGGGTCAGAGGCAATGTCCTCTGGTGGAGAGAGTGAAGTGTCAAGAGACAGGGTTGTTCAGTGGCACACACAAGCTGACGAACATAGGGACGAGGCCGGGGTCGGTTCCGGCTTCGTGGTTCAACACGTCATCGTCTCCAGTCACAAATGTTGGCTTCGCGAAGCAGGGTTTCAGAGATACTGGAGACGCCGGCTTCGGGTTCGTGTTTGTGTCAGTCAACGTGACGCCGTTCTGTGCCTGTCGCAGCGCCGGAACCTGCTTCGTCGCGAACCTCAACACAGCTGGAAGGGAGTACGCAGCGCCCGGACCACTGGCTTCGCTCGGCCCCAGACACCCGCACACAGCTGGGAGGGAGAACTGCAGCCCGCGGACTTGGCTTGTCGAGTCGCCAGACCCGCACACAGCAGGAGGAGAGACGCAGCCCCCGGCACACCTGTGGTTCGTGCCATAAACTCGCACACAGCCTGGAGGGAGACGCAGCCCGGAACCTGGCTTCGTCGCCAAACCCGCACACAGCTGGAGGGCACTGGGCACAGGGACAGGGACAGAGGGGAAGACTGTACACGGGAGGGAAGGGGCGGTCACTGTGCCAGGGTTAGCAGTGATGCAAGGGGTAGACAGGGGAGGGAGGGAGGGGAGGGAGGGAGAGGGTAGGAATGCAGCGGGGGCGGGAGGAGAGGGCAGGGGAGGGAGGGTAATGACAGGGAGGGAGGGGGTGGCACGGGTGGGAGGAGGGGTAGGGAGGGGGGGAGGGTAGAGCAGGGGAGGGAGGTGGAGGAGGGCGAGGGGTAGGATGCAGCGGGGGGGAGGATAGACAGGGGAGGGAAGGGAGGGAGGGGAGGGAGGAGAGGGAGGTAGACAGGGGAGGAGGGAGGAGGGAGGAGGGTAGAGCTCACGGGGAGGGAGGGTAGGCGCACACTTGGAGAGCAGCTTCACAGCTGGAAAGGGACACGTCGTACAAAGGGAGGGAGCGGGGGATCGGTACGGTATGCTCTCGGTGATCTGCTCTAGAACCCTAACAACCGAGCAATAGTCACACGAGGAGGCTCGACTATCCCACCGCCATTACCTCAAACACCAAAACAAACAGCACCAACACTAGAGCAGTTCTCCCCACCACCCAACATATGTCAGATACTGCTTAAAACGTCCTGTCCTAAGCCATAATAGACTTCACCCTCCCCAATATAGCCCCAGAACCTCCTCCCTTCACAGTCCCTCCCTACCACTGACACTGCCCACATCCCCACCGACCTCCCCCCACCACCACCGACCTCTCCCACTAACCCAGAGAGACTGCAGCTCCTCTGCGTTGAAGTCTGCCTTCCTCGCCATCTGCCACAGGCCGTCCACCTTGGGCTCGCTGAAGTCGCGGCCGTCCGGACCGCTGACGCTGGTCACGTGCAGACGGTCGTAGCCGCGACGCACCTCCTCGTGAAGCTCGCTGTGGACGGGCGGGGCGGGGGGAGTCAGGGGAGTTCGGGGGGTCAGGGGAGTCAGGGGAGACAGGGGAGACAGGAGAGACAGGGGAGTCAGGGGTCAGGGGAGACAGGGAGATTAGGGGAAGAGCAGGGTGGGAGGACAGGGGAGTCAGGGTGCACGGGGAGCAGGGATCAGGGGAGTCAGGGGAGTCAGGGTGAGGAGGTCAGGGGGTCGCGGGGAGTCAGGGGAGTCAGGGAGTTCCGGGGAGTCAGGAGAGTGGGGACAAGGAGCCGTCAGGGAAGTCAGGGGAGGCAGGGGAGACGGGGAGACAGGTGAACAGTGAGACATGGGAGACAGGGAGTCAGGTGAGACAGGGGAGACAGGGGAGACAGGGGAGGACTCAGGGGAGTCAAGGTGAGTCCGGGGGATCGTGGGGAGTCAGGGGAGTCAGGGGAGACGGGGGAATAGTCGGGAGACAGGGGACAGGGGGAGACAGGGAGACAGGGGAGAGCGAGGGGAGACAGGGAGGAGTCAGGGAGACAGGGGAACATGGGAGACAGAGAGACAGGGAGCAGGGGAGACAGGGGAGACAGGGGAGCAGGGGAGATCGGGAGACGGGGAGACCAGGGAGACGGGGAGACAGGGGAGACAGGGGAGACAGGGGAACGGGGAGACAGGGGAGACAGGGAGACAGGGGAGAACCAGGGGAGACAGGGGAGACAGGGAAGACATGGGGAGACATGGGGAGGCAGGGGAGACAGGGGAGACAGGGGAGACAGGGGACGGCGGGGAGGCATGAGACTGAGACAGAGGAAAGCTGCTGATGCTCGCCGTCACAAAGTAGCCGACTATTTTCCCCTATCACCGCGGACCCGCCGGGACGGAGCCAGCCGACGGAGCGGCGGGATCACGTACTGCTGTCGCTCATGCTTCACTTGTCAACACCCATACATTGCTATGACACATATAGCATTGGCTATTTCACCCAAGCGTTCCTGCTTAGTCTCTAAACTAACGTCACGGCACTGTAACGGAACACCAGCGAACCATTAGTTGATTCCACCGCCGGTAGGTAACAGGGACCATCGGCCGTAAACTCGGCAGTAGCTGGGTCCCTGGTCGGCCTCAGGAGGGGCCCTCCGGTCGGCAGGAGGGGCCCTCAGTCGGCCTCAGGCCCGCTGGCTCAGTGGGATCTAAGGTTTTCCGTTATGATACAGCGAAGCGCGAGGGAAATGCACAGGAATTTTCAACACTGATCTGGAGTAGTTTTGAAGTAGTAGTAGTTAGTACAATAGTAGAGCCCCCCCGACTTGTGGGAGAAGTGGCGTCTGAGAGGTCCGTGAACCAAGTGTAACAAAACATGGGTGAACGATCAGCTCAGAGTGTTCACCTGAGACTGTGGGCAGTCCTGACTGGTGACTGGTGATAAGTCAGACTGTGACTGAGATCTGAAGTAACTGACGAGGACTCACTTGAATGCGTGGACTTGGTAGTCGGGTCTGAGACCTTGTTGCCGACTTCAGAACTGGCGGCCAGGCAGATCCTGCCGGCCTGAGAACAGCAAGGCCACAGGTCAGCGTCAAGGTCAGTGTCAGCAGCCCTTGTAGCTCAGGGAGGAGAGTGCTGCGTACTGTCTGACCTATCCCAGTGGTGGCCGCCTGGGTTCGAGTCGCTTCGGCGCTCGCTCTAATTTGCTCACTGAACTGGGATGGCCTGACGGCCGGTGCAGCGGGATCGCACTCAGGCCAAGGTGACGTCAGCGAGCGGGGCGGACCGTGTCCAGGTATTCGGGCACGTAAGCACTTTCGTCTCTAAACTCTGCCGGCCACAGGAAATGCGCGATCGGGTTGAGAGGCAGGACAGCGAACGCGCTTTGCTTAGGCTCGGGTCCATGGACTCGAAAGCCATCATCACAAAATCGGAACTAAAATGTATAAAAAAGGTAGTGTCAGGTCGGTGGTCGAACACAGCAGGACGTCAGCTCAAGGAAGGTGACAGGCAGCCTAGTCTAGGGCAGCATCAGTCTGGTCAGTGTAAGGTAAGATCAAGCGTCAGGTCATGGGTTAGAATAGCGGCCAAGGTCATTCACTTTAGTGTGAAAGGCGGGTCAGGAGACAGGTCGGGTCTGAAACACAGAGCTCAATAAGTCAGGTGGGTCAACGTTCAGTAGGAAAGGGTAACAGGTTCATGTTCAGTAGAAATGGGTTCAGGTCATGTTCAGTAGGAAAAGCTCAGGTCCGTTTCAGTAGGAAAGGTCAGGTCACGTTGAGTAGGAAAGGTCAGATCAGTTCAAGTAAGGCAAAGGTCAGGTCAGCGTTCAGTAGGAAGGGCAGGCCATTGGTTCAGTAGGAAAGCGTCAGGTCGGTTCAGCTAAGAAAGGTCAGATCATGTTTCATAAGGAATCAGAGTCATGTTCAGGTAAGAGAAGACGTCCGATTCATGTTAATAGGAAGGTCAGATTGTTCAAGTAAGAAAAGACGTCCGTCAATATCCGTAAGAAAGGTCCAGAGTCATATTCATTAAGAAAGGTGTCGATCATGTTCAGTAAGAAAGGTCAATCTTGTTTAGTAGTGAAAGGTCAGATCATATTCAGTAAGGAAAGGTCAGATCATGTTCAGTAAGAAAGACGTCCGATCATGTTCAGTAAGAAAGGTCAGATCATGTTCAGTAAGGAAGGTCAGATCATGTTCAGTAGGAAAGGTCAGATCATATTCAGTAGGAAAGGTCAGATCATGTTCAGTAGGATTAAGGCCAGATCAGGTTCGACCAACACCTAGCAGCTGACGTGACGCGGCGAGAGCCAGCCAAACAGTGCCGTCGGACATGATAAGACACTAGTGAACACTGACCACTTCACCAATAGATCAAGGTAACTGTAACCTGAGGTTACGAGTGACTCGCGTGGCAGCAGAAATCGTTGGCACTCACACTTCGCTGGCAGTTGTCCTCATTCAAAGGTTATGGGATATTCTGGGCATCATTCCTATTTTTGTAGGCGAGCTATGGCATATTTGAGCATGATTAATATGAGTATGTGAGAAGAAAAAAAAACTTCTGCTTATGTTATATGTTAATTAAACTTAAAATCGGTATCAAAAATTACATAATACATTTCGACTTGCGTCGTTTTCAAAATGAAAACGACGCAAGTCGTTAAAAATGTTAATTTTGAGTCGTTCAAAATGTTCATTTTGAGTCGTTCAAAATGTTCATTTTGTCGTTCAAAATGTTCATTTTGAAAACGACGGAAGTCGAAATATAATAATGCAATTTTTAATACCGATTTCAAGTTTAATCAACATATAACATGAGCAGGATATTATTTTTTTACACTCATTCCTATTTGTAAATTTACCTGGTAAAAAACACATAGCAAGTCCCATATTTGTCCCCGTTAATCGTGACCTCCGGAACACTGCCTCGTGTAGAGAGTTTGACGGCAGAGAGACGTCAGCAGCAGCAGCAGCTGTGCTCTTTCTCATAAATAATTTCCACAATCCTACTACAGTAGTAAAATTGTAGTTTCAAGCTCACAACCTACTACTGTAGTGTGTTTCATAAAGAGTAGTAGATTGTATTGTAGTGGGTTCGTAAAATTATTTGTTTTAAAAAGCAGCCGTAGCGTTTCTGTAGTACAATTTTAGAGTTGTACAGTTGTAAACTCGCGAGTGTAGTAAGTTGTAGTTTTTGCTTTATGAAACACAACTTTACAACTTTACTTCACAACCTTACAACTATACTACATAATTTGTACTACCAAACGTTTATGAGAAAAGCCACTGGTGGGTGGAGCTGCCGACGCTACTCACTCGTGGATCGAGTTGGACATCTCCTCGCGCTGCTCCTGCGCCCCCTGCCGCTCCTCCATCAGCAGGTAGTACTCGTCGATCCGGTCCTGATGATGTTGGAACTCCTGCCGCAGCGCCTTCAGCTCCTCCTCTGCGGAGGACGTCGGGTGGTGTAACGCGGGAACGACGAGCGGAGGGTTGTGGGTTCGAGACCGGGTGGGGTCAGAGTTTTTTTTCGGAGATGAACAGAGGGTGATGGTTTTGGTTTAGAGGCACCCTACTGCTAATGTTTAAGACACACTATCAGAAACGAGCCAAGGCACTGGGAGGATCAAGTGAAAATTGGACTTAGCTGTCGATGATTGCCAGTTTGTTGTTCTGCAGTCTGAACGGACGCGGGTTCGAATTTATCGATACAAATGCAAGCTGATCGGTGGTTATCATGCCAAATTAACAAACATTTGTGTGTGACAACAGACCTATACACTGCCTGCACATGATCATAGCCGTCTGGAATAGCGCAGAAATACCGCACTGTTGCAACACTGCCCGATCACTGTCTGTAGACGGCCACTGGAGCACTACAGCTTCCATTGTAAGACGACACCATTCATGTTTTGTAATTTACACACCGTCCGTACCAAGGAGATACGATACTCATGCATATCACGCAACATGAAATAGAACAACTGTTTCAATCCACTCAAGGTTAGGCGCTAAAAATGTGCTTCACCAAACCTGATCTCTCCTGTGTAAACAGCCACACTATGTTTTCACCAGTGTCTTGACATTGAACCATTGTACGTCTGTACTGTACTCACGTGAGAAGCCGGCCCTCTCTGCCTTCTCCCACAGGCGGTTCAGCTTCTTGTCCTTGAACAGCCGATGCATCGTGGCCGTCGCAGCCGCTGCGGCGGGGGCGGCAGCGGGGGCGGCGGCGGCGGATCCGCCAACAGGCTGGTGGTACCGACCCAGGCCATACCTGTTCAGGGTGTCTGGGGAGGGAGACGGGGGTGTCAGAGGTCAGACAGAGGAACAGGGCGAGGCGGGGGGACCTGGGGAGGAAGATAGTGGTACACGGAGGAAGACAGAGCAATCTGGGGAGGAAGACGGGAACGTGGGGGAGGGAGACGGGAGTCTGGGGAGGAGACCGGGTCTGGGGGAAGGAGACGGGAACCTGGGGGAGGGAGACGGGAGTCCCTGCGGGGAGGGAGACGGGAACTGGGGGAGGGAAGACGGGAGTCTGGGGGAGGGAGACGGGAGTCCTGGGGGAGGGAGACGGGAACCTGGGGAGGAGACGGGAGTCTGGGGGAGGAGACGGGAACCTGGGGGAGGGAAGACGGGAGTCTGGGGGAGGGAGACGGAACTGGGGGAGGGAGACGGGATGTCGGGGGAGGGAGTACGGGAGTCCTGGGGGAGGGAGACGGGAGTCTGGGGGAGGGAGACGGGAGTCTGGGGGAGGGAGACGGAGTCTGGGGGAGGGAGAACGGGAGTCTGGGAGGGAGACGGAACCTGGTGGGGGAAAAAAGGAGACGGGAGTCTGGGGTGAGGGAGCCCGGGAGTCTGGGGGAGGGAGACGGGAGTCTGGGGGAGGGAGACGGGAACCTGGGGAGGAGACGGGAACCTGGGTGAGGAGACCGGAACCTGGGGAGGGAGACGGGAGTCGGGGGTAGCGGGTATGAACGGAATAGAAATCTGTGAGGGAGTGGACGATATACTGTGAATGATTGTTGGTGTGCGTAGAGGAGAAATCCGTCAGCAGTGAGTGAGTTCCTGGACAGGGAGGGAAGACAGTGTGACAACTTTTTTTCTCTTAAGAGGAGAGACAACAATAGGAAGACGGATAGCATACAACACGGTGGAGGACGGCAGGACCCACGAGATGACAGTCGTGGAATGGAGGGGAGTATATCTTTGTGTAGGAAAGGGAGGACCTAATTTAGGAAGACGGAAAACGTGGGGAGACAGTATAGTAGCGGGAACTCTTTGGTGTTGGCAATTGGTACATTGTATCTGCGAAGAGCAACAAATGTGTGGCATATTGTGTGTGAGCAGATGCTGCCAGGTAAAGGGCGGACGGAAGAATTTCTGCGCGAGTTTCTTGACGTTAGTAAGGGTAATGTGTGAAGACGGGCCCACGCCTTGTCAGGGGAAGGAAGCAACCAGAGAGAGATATAGGCTGGGAGAGCCGAGGACCGTTTTTTGTTGGGAGGAGGATACATAGGTCTGTGGTGGAGGGAGACGTGAACCTGGGGAGGGAGACGGGAACACCTTGGGGGAGGGAGACGGGAGTCTGGGGGAGGGAGACGGGAGTCTGGGGGAGGGAAGCGGGAGTCTGGGGGAGGGAGACGGGAACCTGGGGGAGGAGACGGGAAACCTGGGGGAGGGAGACGGGAACCTGGGGAGGGAGACGGGAAGTTCTGGGGAGGGAGACGGGAACCTAGGGGAGGGAGACGGGAACCTGGGGGAGGGAGACCGGAGTCTGGGAGGGAGACGGGAACCTTGGGGGAGGAAAGAGCGGAACCTGGGGAGGGAGACGGGAAACCTGGGGAGGGAGATCGGGAAGCCTGGGGCAGGGAGAGGGAACCTGGGGGAGGAGACGGAACCTGGGGGAGGGAGACGGGAACTGGGGGAGGGAAAGAGTGGAGTCTGGGGGAGGGAGAACGGAACCTGGGGAGGGAGACGGAAAGTCTGGGGAGGGAGACGGGAGTCTGGGGGAGGGAGGACGGGAGTCTGGGGGAGGGCAAGACGGGAAGTCTGGGGAAGGGAGTAGGGAGTCTGGGGAGGGGAGAACGGGAGTCTGGGGAGGGAGACGGAACCTGGGGGAGGGAGACGGAACTGGGGGGGAGACGGGAACCTGGGGGAGGGAGACGGAACCTGGGGAGGGAGACGGGAACTGGGGAGGGAGACGGAGTTCTGGGGAAGGGAGACGGGAGTCTGGGGGAGGGAGACGGGAGTCTGGGGGAGGGAGACGGGAGTCTGGGGGAGGGAGACGGGAGTCTGGGGGAGGGAGACGGGAAAGTCCTGGGGAGGGAGACGAACCTGGGGGGGGGGAGACGGGAACCTTGGGGAGGGAACGGAACCTGGGGGAGGGAGACGGGAACTGGGGGGAGGGAGACTGGAGTCTGGGGAAGGGAGACGGGAGTCTGGGGGAGGGAGGACGGGAGTCTGGGGGAGGAGACGGGAGTCTGGGGGAGGGAGACGGCGAGTTGGGGAGGGAACGGGAGTCTGGGGAGGGAGACGGGAGTCTGGGGGAGGGAGACGGGAGTCTGGGGGGGGAGCGGGAGTCTGGGGATGGGAGACGGGAGTCTGGGGGAGGGAGAACGGGAGTCTGGGAGGGAGACGGAGTCTGGGGGAGGGAGACGGGAACGCTGGGGGGAGGAGACGGAACAAACTGGGGGAGTGGAGACGGGAGTCCTGGGGGAGAAGACGGAACCTGGGGGAGGGAGACGGGAGTCTGGGGGAGGGAGACGGGAGTCTGGGGGAGGGAGACGGGAACCTGGGAGACAGTGAACTAGGATTGTAAATTTTGGGTGTAAAGCGACACCCTACAAGATATAATATTCCACTCCTTTTGCCCAATTTGAAGTGTTATTTTCCACTCTTCTTCACTTTTGAGATTATTTTTTCATTCATTTACTTTAATATGTAAAAAGCCCGAAAACTGATCAAGTATTGTTGAATAGCAAAATGGATAAATTCTTGAAAAAGCCTCTTTTTTAGGTATAATTTTTCACGCTTTTTTCCTGATTTTCAGTCTGAATTTTCCACTCTACACCCTGGCTTTAAAGCAATCCTAGGACACTGCTGGGGGAGGAAAACGGAAACATGGGGAGGGAGACAGGAACCTGGGGGAGGAAAACGGGAGAACTGTGGAGGCCAGAAAGGGAACACGGGGTCATGACTGCTCTGGGGAGGGAGACAGGGCCAGGGGTGTCTTAGAGGTCAGACAGGTGAGATATCAGAGAGGTAGTCTGGAGCGAGGCAGGAAGACAGCTGCAGACAGATGATCAGATCTGCAGTGACAGCTGCCGACAGATGATCAGATCTGCAGTGACAGCTGCCGAAGATGATCAGATCTGGCAGTCGACCCTGCTGCCCGACAGATGATAGATCTGCAGTGACCGCTGCGACAAGATGATCAGATGCTGCAGTGACACGCTGCAGCAGCAGATGATCAGATCTGCAGTGACAGCTGCCGACAGATTGATCAGATCTGCGTGACAAGCTGCCGACAGATGATCAGATCTGAGTGACGCTGCGACAGATTGATCAGATCTGCAGTGACAGCTGCCGACAGATGATCAGATCTGCAGTGCAGCTGCCGACAGATGATCAGATCTGCAGTGACAGCTGCCGACAGATGATCAGATCTGCAGTGACCGCAACCCTAGTCTGTCCCCGAGAGCCTCCATCCACCCTGACACAGTTTGGCAGAGTACATCGTGTTTTGTGTTCTAAATGTGACTGCAGTGATGCACGTCTGCATGTTGTCTGGTTGGTGGATGCAGCTGTCTGGTTGGTGAATGCAGCTGTTTGGTTGGTGGATGCAGCTGTCTGGTTGGTGGATGCAGCTGTCTGGTTGGTGGATGCAGCTGTTTGGTTGGTGGATGCAGCTGTCTGGTTGGTGGATGCAGCTGTCTGGTTGGTGGATGCGCAGTGGACGTCTGCACGCCGGTTTGCTGGTGTATGGCTGCACGTATCGCTGGTGTATGGCTGCACGTATCGCTGGTGTATGGCTGCACGTATCGCTGGTGTATGGCTGCACGTGATCCGCTGGTGTATGGCTGCACGTATCGGCTGGTAGTATTGGCTGCACGTATCGCTGGTGTATGGCTGCACGTATCGCTGGTGTATGGCTGCACGTATCGCTGGTGTATGGCTGCATGTCGCATGGCTGGCCCATGTCCCTGCTAACCCTACATGTCCCTGCTAACCCTACATGTCCCTGCTAACCCTACAGGTCACTGCTAACCCTACAGGTCCCTGCTAACCCTACAGGTCCCTGCTAACCCTACTCTGCAGACCCAGGATATAGTCAAACATAGCTAATGACTCCGTCTCTCTGTCCCCAAATACCGGGGGAACATCTCCCTTTCTCCCCCCATACTACCAGAGCAGGCGTTCCATACACTACGCTGCAGGACATGATCGATCAATAGCGATACTCTCCCGGTAACATCATCAAGCCGGCTGCACCGCCCGTTCTTCATTCAGACCCATCACACTACCTATAACGTGGTGTATGGAAGTGCAATGCCTCCTCCGGCGTCCCCCTACTCAGGCGCTATCCCTACCCAGAAGACAGATGACTATTTACCCCTGTAGCAGCCCATGCCTCAGCACTCAGGACCCGCAGGACTCTGGCCTCCCTCAGGACAGGAGACCTTCTCTCCGCCCTGCCCCCGTGTACCCATCAGAGAGGGAGTCGACCCTGTAATCACCCCCCTTAGGACCCCCCTCCGGCCTCTGCCTCTGCGTACCCAGCAGGCGGGTACGCAGCTGCGCCTCCTTCAGGCCGTCTTTGTCGCCACCCTCGTTCTTCAGCCTCTTCCACGTCAGCTCCTGCTTGTCGTGTAGCACCAGCTCCTCACGCAGCGACTCCAGCTTACCGCGGCTGAGAACCTGCAGGACGGGGTATGACGTCACGTCAGGGAACACAGAGCGACTCCAGCTTACCCCGGCTGAGAACCTGCAGGACAGGGTATGACGTCACGTCAGGAAACACAGAGCGACTCCAGCTTACCCCGGCTGAGAACCTGCAGGACGGGGTATGACGTCACTGCAGGAAACACAGAGCGACTCCAGCTTACCCCGGCTGAGAACCTGCAGGACGGGGTATGACGGTCACTGCAGGAAACACAGAACGACTCCAGCTTACCGCGGCTTGAGAACTGCAGGACAGGTATGACGTCATGAGGAAACACATGAGCGACTCCAGGCTTTACCCGGCCTGAGATAACCTGCAGGACAGGGTATGACGTCACTGCAGGATAACACAGAGCGACTCCGCTTACCCCGGCCTGAGAACCTGCAGACGGTGGATATTGACGTCACTGCATAGGGACATAATCACACGAGCTGCCTTCTTCTCTCCACGGCGCGTTCCACGCCGGTCGTGGCAGGAACCCCTGTCAAAGTAACCGGCGTACTCAGACGGCTCCGCACGAAACATCAGATCTCACCCTCCCTGGATGTCTCTGCTCCAACCCCAGGCTGTATGAGTTACTCTGTCAGTGAGCGTGGGTGCTAGTGACTGGTCAACATGCAGTGTAGTACAGCGAGCAGAGTCGTCTCCTTCGGTCACTACCTCCTCGGTTCAGATACGTCCTGCAGGTATAGACGACTATAAGGCTTATACCAGGCTCCCCTCATCTTATATTTTACTCTGAAAACTTTGAAAGCGATGAAATGAGAAGGGCATTTTTGGCCTGTTGTTTTCCTGCGGTGACGTCATACGTCCTTGTTCCTGGCAGGTTCTCAGCTCGGGGTAAAGTGGAGTCGCTCTGTGTTCCCTGACGTGACGTCATTACCCCGTCCTGCAGGTTTTCTTCAGGGCCGGCGGGGTAAGCTTGGAGGTCGCTCTGTGTTTCCTTTGCAGTGACGTTCATAACCCTGTCCTGGCAGCGTTCTCAGGCCGGGTACCTTAAAGCTGGAGTCGCCTCGATGTGTTTTTCACTGCGATATAAAAATAATCTGGATAAGATCGCACACTCTGGTCTCGCACATCAGTGACGTTCATTTACCCCGTCTCAGGTTCTCAGCCGGGGAGGCATAGTTAACAGAACTAGCTGGAGTCGCTCTGCAGTTTCCGTCTCCAGTAATGCCAGTGGAACCGTCCCATACCCCGTCCTGCAGTTCTCAGCCGGCGGTAAGCTGGAGTCGGCTCTGTGGTTCCCTGCCAATGGAACGTTCTAACCCGTCTGCAGGTCTCAGTCTGGCGTCTGGTAGTATACTGAACGGTGGTTGACGTCATGCAGGAAACACAGAGCGACTCCAGCTTACCCCGGCTGAGAACCTGCAGGACGGGGTATGACGTCACGGCAGGAAACACAGACCAAAAATGCCTTCTCATTTCATCCTTTCAAAGTTTTCAGAGTAATATAAGATGAGGGGAAGCTTGGTATCAACCTTATCAGTGTCTAGGACTAGAAATAGGACCAGAACGACCCAGACAATCAGACAGCCGAGACAAGGAAACAAAGTGTGGCAAAACCAGGGGGTGATACTGCCTGAGCGCCGTATAGGCCGCCTCATCGGAGCCGGAAGGACCCGTTGTGACGTCACCGGAGGCTGGCGCGCGGCCGGTTGCCGGCGACGACGACAACCTGCCCGCCTGCACGGCTGCCGTGAGTGCCGCCACACCAGCGCCAGTGGCGTACCCAGGATGGTGTCGATGGTCTCTTTGCCGTCAACAGCTAGCACACGGAACTGTCGACTACATTGTGTCCCCCGAAAGACTACTCGCGCTAAGCAGATCTTGTTGCGCAGGCCCTGACCCCCAGGCCCTACGGTCCGATCGTGCAACTCCTGGCAGCCGGCAGAATTTAGGGGCGAAAGTTGTACGTGCCCGACATACCTGGACACTGGGGGGGTGGGGGGGGGGATTTCGGTCGGGGGCACAAGGCAACCCCACTAAAAAAAATCATCGGATTTGGCCCACTATATTTCTATTGGGGCATATTTTCATTTTTTCGAAAGAAAAAAAAAACATTATCTTTCAGGGGACCCCAGGTAAATCCACCGAAAAAAATCGCTGTATTTTGCCAGACCGGCGAAATACGGCGAAAATATGTAAGAGCACCGTAGGCGTATGCCCTATTTCGTGCACTGAGGCACTAGCAGGGGGCACAGGGGTGCATGTGCCCCTCAATGGACCGACTTTTTCACTAAAAAATGGTTGGCGAGCTCCTTTCTGCGACTTTTTGGGAACCCTCCAAAATATAGTGGCCTAAATCCGTGGAGATTTTTATTCTCGCGACATTTTTCGGGGGCCTTTGCTGAGGAGGCCCTTGGGAAGCCGTGCCCCCTTGTCGAAGGGCTGCGTCTCTGGCCGCACTAGCCAAATGTGTGAGTTAAGTCCAGTTAATGCTCCAAAGGCCTTGGTTGCTCTGCATCCATGAAACCCCACAGCTGCCTGAGGGGACCCTCTGACCTAAAGAACCTTAGAAAAAAAAACTGAAGTGCTCTGAATACCACGCTTTGCGTGGTATTCAGAGCACTTCAGCAAGGGGCACATGGGTCAAGGGTGCACGCACAGACCTTCAGGGGGACAATTGGCCTTTTGCCCCCTCCCCTTGGTACGCCTATGACTCTGAATGCCTGAGGGGCCCTCTTGCCACCTGAGAAGACACTCTGGCCGCCTGAGGTGGCACTCTGGTCACCTAGGGGCACTCTGACCTCAAAAACATCAAGAACATCTGAAGAGCCACTGATGTGCTGTAAACACCCTAAAGACCACGATTTACGTGGTCTTTAGAGAGAAAATAGGGCCCTTTGGGCAGTTTTTTCCAAAGGGGACCCATTGGCCAAGGGGGCCTATTGGCCAGGAGGCCCATTGGCCAGGGGGTACGTAATACGTATGGATTTTCATGGAGGGGTAATTGACCCACTCCCCCCCTTGGGTACGCCTATGGCCAGAGCATATATGCCCACGGCAGAGGCGTAGCCAAGAGCGGTCCCTAGGGATTCCTTTCGGGCTATTTGAACCCCCTGGTTTGGACAAAACTTATTCGTTTCAGAACAGCCCGAGGTCCCCTCCTCAGACCTTGCAAACGACATCTTAGACCAATCAAGCGCTTTCTCAGATCAGAATACGGCATTTTCATGCGTGGAAAAGGCTCTCTAGACAAATCCAGGGACCGACAAGCTAGCCAAGAGCCCCCTCAAGCCGGTCGAGGGGACCCTCAAGCTGGCCAAGGGCCCTCTCAAGCTGGCCGAGGGCCCCCTCGAGCTGGCCAAGGGCCCCCTGAAGCTGAAAAAGGGCCATCTCAAGGTGGCTGAGGGCCTCTTGAGCTGGCCGAGGGCCCCTGGAGCTGATCAACGGCCCTCTCAGGCTGGCCAAGGGCCCCCTTGAGCTGGCCAAGGGCCCCCTTGAGCTGGCCATGTTCGAGTTGCGTCTCCGGAAAGATGAGATCCTCACTCGTAGACAGATGTATTAGAGGTAAGGCGTACTGAGCGACTGTATGGTACACTGGTACAGTAATGGCGGCGTAAGTGCCGCGCACACCCGCACAGCACCATGCCCCGGCTCCGACTCCCCGGCCGGTCCCGGGCCGACCCGGACACCGGCCTCCACTGGCCGGAGGGCCACGTCACCCGAACAGGTCAGCTGGGGTCAGCCGTACCGGGCGACCGGGCTGACCGCGCGACCGGCGGCGGGACTAGACACAACCACCACAGCCAAGGGCCCCTTGAGCTGGCCAAGGGCCCCCACGAGCTGACCAAGGGCCCCCATGAGCTGACCAAGGGCCATCTCAAACTGACAAGGGTCCTCTCAAGCTAGCTGAGGGCCCCTCAAGCTGGCGGAGGGCCTCCTCAAGCCGGTCAAGGTCCCCTCAAGGTGGCAGAGGGTGCCCTCAAGCTGGTCGAGGGACCCCTCTAGCTGGCCAAGGGCCCCTCAAGCTGGCCGAGGGCCCTCATGGTGAGTGAAGGCCCCCTTGAGCTGACCAAGGGCCCCCTCAAGCCGCCTGAGCCCCCCAAGCTGGCCGAGCCCTCTGAAGCTCGCTGAGGGCCCCTCAAGGTGGTTGAGGGCCCCTCAAACTGGCCAGGGTCCCTCAAGGTAGCTGAAGGGCCCTCAGCCGGTTTCCCTCATCCCTCCCTAGAAGTTTCAAAGAGTCAGCTGACCCTTTGACCCCCATGCCGATGATATCACTGGAGGCACCTGCAAGGAAGCTGTTGCCTCCGGCTCCGGTTATGTCATCCGGCGGTCAGTTGAGTTCAAGGTCAAATGGCTTGTGTCCTTACCTGGTTATAATTGGCCTTGGGCAAAACTTGGGCTGTACCAACACTCATCCCACCAAGTCAGATCTCAGACTTTTCATGCTATCAGAATACTAATGCATTGTTTACATTCTGATAACATTAAAAGTCAGCGGATATGAGTATGACATGTCCAGGGTTAATATAGTTGAACCTACTCTGACTTGAGACAACACAAAAAGGTGTATGGCTTGTGGCTTGTGTATCTTTAAAAAAAGACAAAACAAAAAGAGATAGATGCATATGCAATGAGAGGCACCCTTCTTGCTTTTACTGCTGCTGAGAGGGATTTAGGTGTACACGTTGACCCTGAACTGAAGTTCAGAAAACAAGCATCGTCGGCTGTGTCAAATGCCACCCAGATTCTGTCCCTGATCCGTAGATCATTCTTGAACATCGACGAGCACACCCTAACCCTGCCGTTCAAGACACTTGTCAGACCTCATCTGGAGTATGGGAACTTGATCTGGGGCCCATTCAACCACGCAGATCAAAAGCTGGTGGAGCGGGTTCAATGGAGCGCAACAAGAATGGTGGAGAGCATCAGGGACAAACCGTACCCAGATAGGCTCAAGTACCCAAGGCTTCCGTCCCTGTACTACCGAAGGCGTCGAGGCGACATGATTGGCATGTACCAGATGCTTTACTCAGGGCTTGATATCAACCCTAAGGACTTTGTCACTCAAGCCTCAACGAGGACAAACAGAGGTCATCCCTGGAAGCTCTTCAAGACGCATGCATCGTCAAGAGCCTGAAGACAAGTTCACAGCATCCGTGCCATCAACAATTGGAATTTGCTCCCCCTGTTGGTTGTGGAGGCCTCGTCCCTCAACCTCTTCAAATCCCGACTTGAACAACACTGGGCCCACATCACGTACCAAATTCCTATTCAGGACTGAGACTTGACCCCCTGTAACAAGCTCAATGAGAACGGGACCTACAGGCATGAGCCTTTCAAAATTCCTGATAGTGTAAGGTAAGGTGAGGATAGCTGGCCTGCAAACATACAACATTAACAATCTAATAACAGTATGATCAAATTGAAAATATATATACCTTTAGAGCCTTAGTCCATATCTGGTTTATTTTGGCCATCCTAAATGGAGCATCATCATTTGTACTTTTACTTCCATCTTCCAATGCATTATCCTGATCCTTGTGATTATGAAGAGGCTGGTTCGCTTCCTTGCTGTATTTATTTTCAGCTAGTGAGAGGGTAATAAGCCCGAAGAGCAGGACTGCACACAGCTTCATCACACGCACGGTATATAATCACACGGCAATACAATCTCAAAATATCGTATACAGCTCAATAACCAATAAAAAATAATAAAAAAATGGATAATAATCTGCTCAACTGCTCAAGGCCAAGAGCCCCCCAAGAGCCCAACAAGAGCCAAGGCCACATATAAGAGGTAGAGTCCGGCCCCAGTCAAGGGCATTGGCAGCTTCCAGCTTTGGTGACGCCACCAAAGCGTGAAGTTTTATTTTTCTCCCTTCACTTATGCTAACCCTATGGAAGGTACAGTAATTTCGGAGAAAATTAAAACTCGATTAAACGATGAGTTAGAGGTGATATGAGTGCAACCATATCAAAGTACATCATTTGTCTAATGGATGGGGTTCACTTGCTTTGTTGCATTAAACATGTTAAATATGGTCCTTATGTGAAGGGGATTTCCCTAGAACGCGTACTCACGGGAGTTGATTCCGCCACCTCCAACCGAGGTTTTTATTAATATCAGAAAAACGACGCACGCAAGCGTACTAAATTTTGGCACAGCTGTAAGGAACTTAATACACACATACTGTCTCTTGACCTCGCTTTCAGGTCCGGTCACCAGGTCAAGTCAAGTGACCCCAAATCCAAACATGTTTGCGGTCGTACCACAGCCAAAATTATATAGCGAACTGTTTAAAACTCCCAGTAGATTATCCGGTGATAAGTGCCTACAGTGTGTATATATCGAATTTTTCATATCGGTGACCTTAGGTCAGGTAGGCTTCGCGACCTCCTCATTATAAGTCAATGGGCAAAAATTAAAACACGCATAAATCCATAGGAAATCGCTTAATTTGACCAGCATTCACCGGAATCACAACTCCTGTGCCACGTGCAAGGCCCTACGTCACCTTTATTTTCTTTGACCTCTAAAAGGTGAACTCAGGTGACCCCAAGGTCACTTATGTTTTTTCTGCAATAACTCGTTACCAAATCAAGATAGAGCGATGTGGTTTTTATCATTGTATTGGGCTTGTCGAGAAAAATAAACTCATAAAATTTGACCTTGACCTGACTTCAGACTAGGTCAATTTTTGGATATGACCTAACTTGTTCACCAAATATATTGTGCGATGCATGTCTCAACGAGAAAAACACAATGGTCGAATCGGTTTTGCTTTATCATGTATATATAAAAAGTTATTTTGAAAATCCCAATTCGCATTTTTAAGAACGTTTCAAATTCAGTGGCTTCTGCTGAGTAGTGCACCAAATGACGTCACTCAAAGAAGGAAAAAACGTTCAGATAATTTTGATACCTTAATTACCACAATTATTATTAACAATTTTATTTGAATGTATTAGGTTTGGACATATTTAAACAAATTAATTTAAAATAATAATTATAGCATACTTAATGTAATATGACGTCATTTTAAGAAAAATACAGCAAGTAATATACTGTATGTCTCAAAAGCGCCAGATATGCCGATGTACAGCTGCTGCCATATGACCGTACCCTGTTGTCTAGTTATCCTGGCAGAGTCATCCGGAGACTTTACTTACGTGACCATGACGTCAGAGCATGACGTCATGTGTTTTTATCGGCATCTTCCGCTTTTGTAGTAATCTAGCTCGTAAAGTTTAAAAGTTTAATACAAATAAAAGACAGCATAGGAAAGCGAATAATAAGGCAAATAAAAATTATGTCGATTATTTAAGACTCAGGTCAATATTGAGGACACTTGAGTTTACCAAAGTTCAGCTACCTAATTAGATTAGATAAATACTATACAGAGAAGGGATTAGTTCATAAGTACTCGTGGGATTAGACTTGTTTTAGGTAGGTGGGATGGGCTGGAGGGTGGGACTAGTGGGGTTGGGGGAGGGGGTATGTGCAACCTCGGATGGGCCCGGCCCCGCCCTGGAGGCTCTTTGTTGCACTCTTCTTTTATGTCTTAATGTCTTTATTTATGATCTAGACCTTGCACCATTCCATATGCTGATCATCAAAGGGGCGTATAGTTTCTCCCGAAAAAGTTAGTGTATAGGGGCTGAGCTGGGAAAAATTGCTGGAGGAAAAGGAACGATCAAAATCCGTATTTGACCCTCATTATCGTCAAAGTTGGGTTGGGTTTAGGCTAAAGATCAGATGGAGCGATGACGGATGAAGCCCCGTAAATGAAAAAAGACTGCTTCCCTGAATCATCGGTTTCTGTTGACTGTCTGATTTCTGTCTTATCGCGTTGCATAATTTCATGTAAAAGCATCAAGTGTTCCCAGTTCCGGGCTCAGGCAGGGTTTTAAAGTAGCAGCTCCAATAGTGATGATGCAAGTCGTTTTGACTCTCTCTCTCTCTCTCTCTCTCTCTCTCTCTCTCTCTCTCTCTCTCTCTCTCTCTCTCTCTCTCTCTCTCTCTCTCTCTCTCTCTCTCTCTCTCTCTGCCTGTAAGGATAAGCAATTGTACCTTTATTTTATTTTTGATATTTGTATTCATTAAATAATAAGTATTTGTTAACTATGTTACAGAAATACAATACTGAATTGGTGTCTTCCTCTATCACTTCTCGTCCATTTCGCGACAAAAACGGCGCGTAAAGCAGCCAAGGCGGCAAAATTCAAAGCCGAGAAATTGAAATTAAAAACAAGCGCACTGGCATGTTGATGTGATATATCGAGATTGCGGGGATTGTTCTTGAATTTTGAACTGCGAAGTTACCGATTGAGATACCCACTGTTTTGGAATTGTTTCCTATAATCTGTTTTAACGCATCTTAATCTAACGTTGCAAATCTAACCCTGTTCTTCCTTTATCTGGTAAGGACTAAGGATGAAATTGATATTTGTTGAACTCACCTATTGAACTCAACTGAACTGTTAGGATTAGAGATTACAGGACATATGTGTGCTCTGTTAATTTGGGACGTATTGAGCATATATATGTTGTATAAGCCAGGAGATAACAGAAAATATGTACCCTCTGTCCCAACTGGAAGAAATGCACTCATTACGCTGGACGCCTCAGTGGAGCCGTTGCACTGCAATTTCGGCTTAATTGCTGTTGCTCCAAAATTAATTGGGTATCACCCACATACTCAACACCAGAAGTCACCAGTTGGCTATACACTCGGACACCCCCGCCCTAGTTATTAGTTAATCCCTATAATATACCCACCATTTGATGCGAATGTCACATTTAGTAAGTACAGATGGTTCCCTAAGACATTTTTCACTATAACTAATTTAAATTTCAATAATTAATTTCTTGCACGCTCACCATGCTTCCGTCGCTAACCTTTGTTTACGCAACAGCTGTAACCAAGGTGTGGCAGCATCTTGTTTTTTGTTATTCCAGACGCCTTCTTGGCCACAGTTTTTATCCAGACGCTTTTTTGTTACCAACATGACGATATTTCCGGCTACAGCTGGTCGCCAATTTTATTTTATCGATCAGACGTACGCCATATATTATTTAGTTTCGTCGTTGATCGGACTTTGGCTATATATTATCTTAGGTTTCATCTCGATCTGACTTAATGCTATATATATCTTAGGTTTCGTCTCGTCGGACTTAAATGGCTATATTTATCTTTAGGTTTCGTTTTCTCGGGAATCGACCTAATGGCTATATAATTATTCTTAGGTTTCGTCTCGATCGGACTTATGGCTTATATATTATCTTAGGTTTCGTCTTTGATCAGACTTAATGGCTATAATTATCTTAGGTTTCGTCTCGATCGTACTTAATGGGCTATATATATCTTTAGGTTTGTCTCGATCGGACTTAATAGCTATATATTTTATCTTGGGTTTACGTCTCAATCAGACTTTATGGCTATATATTATCTAGGTTAGTTAGGTTAGGTTAGGTTAGGTAGGTTAGGTTAGGGTTGTTAGGTTAAGGTTAGGTTTAGTTAGGTTAGGTTAGTTATGTTATTTATGTTATTTATGTTTATGTTATATGTACGGAAATGCTCAGAGTTATTTTTTTTCTTAATTATCGGAAAACCTTATTAAAATCCCTAGATTTTCTTCTGGATTTGTCGAGAAAAAAAAGAAGATTTGACATTAAAAATCTCTAGAATGGTCAAATCTTCTAGATTGGTAGCACTGAATAGTTTGTTGACAGTTGACACAGACCTTGAACTGCAGAGGATGAGAGCCAAAATGGTGCTCGCGTGGGTAAATAAACGGCTGGTGAATAAACTCTCCCCCGGTTAGAATGTAAGGTAAGAGTACAAGAATAGTGTCTTAGAAAACATGCCGATGTACCCAAATAATCAACTTAGTGATGAAATAGTAAAGTTTTGAAACATCTAAAAACGCTAGGGGGGGGGTCCGAGTGTTTGACCCACCAGTTTCATAATGCTGTATGTATTGTATGCGCTGAATAGATTTGTGCTTACAGCAAGCAAATTGGTTTAGCCGTTGCTCAGATTACATTTTGCTGCGATACCTATATGGGCTTTTTGCATTTACAAGGTCACAGTGATGACCTGAGGTCACCAGTTTCAGAAAGGCTGATGAAATTCTCAATTGTATGCTCTGAATCAATTGGTGCTAATGGTGATCAAATTGGTCCTGCCGTTGCTGAGATTCAAATTTGCTGCAATGCCCATTTGGGCTTTTTGTATTTACAAGGTCACAGTGATGACTTTGAATCGGGCACATTGCCAGGATTTCGTCCAGGGCGGGGGGCGCCTCAAGGGCCCTTCTAAGCGTTGAAAACCTGCCCCGAAAATGGATTAAAAAACTCTGGATTTTGTCCACTTTAATTTGTGAAGCCCTTTTTCTCAAATTTTTTACTAACGGGATTGAACCAGAACCCTCAGGACCCTCAGAGAGGTCCATGCACCAGGCACGTAGCCAGGATTTCGTCCAGGGGCGACGCCTCAAAAGGGTCTCTACCTGGCACATTTTGCATAGCCAGGATTTTGCCCAGGGGGCAGGAGACTTGAGAGGGGCCCATTCCGAAGTGTTGAAAGGGTTCATTTCTGAGCATTGAAACTGAAAGGGCCCAGTAGAACAGAAAAAGGTCTACTCCCTCTGTCCTGGTGAGGGGTCCATCTGGCATCCTCATGGGCAGTGTCAGAATTTTAATTTCAGGACCTGGTCCTGGACAGCAAAATGACTGGCAGATTGAGAGGAAATTTCTGACATTTTCAGGCCATTTTCATATACAAAAATGTCCAATCTTGATGTTTTCAAAAGACAGCTGATTTAAGAGGTCAATATCCATGTACATTGCAGAGCTGGTTGCACTGTTAACCCGGCATTGGCTGGGGTCTCAGCCGAATGCCATTGGCTGGGGGGGGGGGCAAAAACGCCCCCCGTTATCTCCCGAACCAATAATCGCAGCGAGACGCGCAAGACGGCAATCGAAAGCTCTCAACGAGATCACTCTTAAGCCGTACTCATTTTATTATTAATAAATAAGGTCATATGTCAGTCCAGTTCAGGTCAAAGGTTCAAATGGTAGTATTTTAGTTTTTGAGCCATTACTGTCCCATCCAAAGCCGTTATATGAGACGAAAATCGCACAAAGTGCTCTTAAATGTATTAGTGATCTCTCGTTATTAAACAAAAGTTGAAATTGTAAGCAGAGGCAAGGTCAGGTCAAATCAGGTCACTATTTGCAAGAGATCATGCGACACATGTTTTATGGGTTATCTTACACAAATAACTCGATGATAGCAGCCATTTGCAGACCTGACCCGATATAAGGTCAAGGTCAGGTCATAAGAGGTCAAATTAGGAAATATATAAATATAAATTGAAAATACATTTATATAATCCAGTTTTGTCTCAGCAACACAGTGGTACAATTTTTTTTATGGTCGATAAAGCCCCCAAACGTACTTTCAAAAAGTGACGTCATGAGGTAATCATTAGGGGAGCAATCAGTGATTCAAAAATAGAGATATGGCTTTGAAATTCGGTTTGGGTAATGTACATACGTGGTTCTCTTACATATCTTGCAGTTTTTTTAATGTTGATTTTGTGGGCATTTTTTCATTTTTTGGGTCAAAATCCAAAATTTCCAAAAATCCGAGATAGCCATTTTCTACCCCTTGCAATTTGCTATGTTTTGACGTTATTGAATTGCATTTTGCTTAAGGAATGGTCTATTTACAGCCTGTTAGAGCTTAACTGATATTTGCGCCAAAGTGGTGTGCAGTCAGTAGTGACGCCACTAAATTCGATATAACTCGAAAATTTTCGACGATTAAAAAAAAACATGCATTGAAGACGCAAAATTAATGTGGAATAAGGTACCCGAAGTTTGGCGTTGATAGCGTTGTTCCTTTGTGAGCTATTGTGAAAATCCCTGAGGGGGGGGGCGTTTTTCGCCCCCCCTCAGCCAATGGTGGGTTAAGTTGATGGCTCATTTTCCAGTATCTGGTAAAAAATAGCTAGCTGACTTTTTTAAGATTTTTGCTTACATGTAACAACAGACACTGTTTTGTTTACGAACACACCAAATGAGTTTGCTTAACTTGCGAAATTGAATATGAAAATGTGAGCAAAAATACATGAAAAAAGAGTAAATGTTTCAAGAGAGCAAAATCTTGTGGACTCTCAAAAGACCAGAAAATGACCGAAATTCCAACACTGGCCCTTCTGAACTGCCGAGGGGCCCTTTTGGTCTGGTCAAGGACCCCTCTGACCCTGCACTGGGACCTTTTGAACCTCTCAGTGACCCTCTGGTCTGACTAGGGGCCTTCCAGCCTACTCAGGGTCTTTCTGGTCTGACTAGGGGCCTTCCAGCCTACTCAGGTCTCGTTTTTTTCTTGCGTCTGACTAGGGGGGGCCTTCCAGCCTACTCAGTTCTTCTGTCTGACTAGGGGCTTCCAGCCACTTCAGGGGGGGCCCTCTGATTGGACTAGGGGCTTCAGCCTATTCAGGGTTCTCTGGCTGACTAGGGCCTTCCAGCCTACTCAGGGTCTCTTGGTCTGACTAGGGCCTGTCCAGCCTACCCAGGGTCTCTCTGGTCTGACTAGGGCCTTCCAGCCTACTCAGGGTCTCTCTGGTCTGACTAGGGCCTTCCAGCCTACTCGGGGTCTCTTGCGTCTGACTAGGCCTTCCAGCCTAATCAGGGTTCTCTCTGGTCTGACGTAGGTGCCTTCCAGCCTACTCAGTGACCCTCTGGTTACTAGGGGCCCTTCCAGCCTACTCAGGGTCTCTCTGGTTTGGAGCTAGGGCCTTCCAGCCTACTCAGGGTCTCTCTGTTGACTAGGACCTTCCAGCTATCAGGCCTCCGGGTCTCTTGTGATAGGGGCCTTCCAGCCTACTCAGGGGTCCTCTCTTGGTCGACTAGGGGCCTTCCAGCGCTACTCAGGTCTTCTGGTCTGACTAGGGGCCTTCCAAGCCTACTCGGGTTCTCTCTGGTCTGACTAGGGGCCCTTCCAGCCCGACTCAGGGTCTCTCTGGTCTGACATAGGTCCTTTCCAGCCCTACTCAGGTCTCTCTGGTCTTGACTAGGGCGCTTCCAGCTACTCAGGGTCTCTTCTGGTCTGACTAGGGCCTTCCAGCCTACTCAGGGTCTCTGGGTCTGACTAGGGGGGCCTTCAGCCTACCTCAGGGTCTCTCTGTCGACTAGGGGCCTCCAGCCTACTCAGGGTCTCTGGTCTGACTGGGCCTTCCAGCCTACTCAGGGTCTCTCTGGTCTGACTAGGGGCCTTCCAGCCTACTCAGGGTCTCTGGGCTGACTAGGGGCCGTCCAGCCTACTCAGGGTCTCTCTGTCTGACTAGGGGCTTCAGCCTACTCCAGGGTCTCTCTGGGGCTTGACTAGGGGCCTTCCAGCCCTACTCAGTGACCTCTGGTCTGACTAGGGCGTTCCAGCCTACTCAGTGACCTTGGTCTGAACTAGGGCCTTCAGCCCTTACCTCAGTGACCCTCTGGTCTGACTGGGCCTTCCAGCCTACTCAGTGACCCTCTGGTTGAACTAGGGGCCTTTCCAGATCCTACTCAGTGACCCTCTGGTCTGACAGGGCCTTCCAGACCTACTCAGTTGACCCTCTGGTTCTGATAGGGGCCTTCCAGCCTTCCAGGGTCTCCTCTGTCTGACTAGGCCTTCCAGCCTAGCTCAGGGTCTCGTCTGGTCTGACTAGGGGCCTTCCAGCCTACTCAGGGGTCTCTGGTTGACTTAGGGGCCTTCCAGCCTACTCAGTGACCCTCTGGTCCTGACTAGGGCCTTCCAGCCTAACTCAGGGTCTCTCTGGTTCTGACTTAGGGGCCTCTAGCCTACTCAGGGGCCCTCTGTCTGACAAGGGAGGCCTTCCAGCTTACTCAGGTCTCTCTGGTATGACTAGGCCTTCCACCTACTCAGGTCTCTCTGGTGATAGGGGCCTTCCAGCCTACTCAGGGTCTCTTCTGGTCTGACTAGGGGCCTTCCAAGCCATCAGGGTCCTCTGGTCTGACGTAGGGCCTTCCAGCCTACTCAGGGTTTTCTGGTCTACAGGGCCATTTTCCAGTCTACTCAGGGTCCTCTGTCTGACTAGGGGCCTTCCAGCCTACTTCAGGGGTCTCTGCTTGGTCTGACTAGGGGCCTTCCAGCCTACTCAGGGGCTCTCTCAACTTGCCCGGAATCTCAGGGGTCTGCGCAGAACTTTGGCTAGACGAATGACGCTGGACGTGCGCAGAAATTTCGACGCAATTGACAAAATACGCTGGACATGGTGATGAAAGCGTGCATTTTGTCCAGTCTTTCCAGTCGGGTGCTCAGTAATTCGGGGGCGTATAGAGCATACATATATTTTATAAGCCGGGAGGTTACAGAACCAGTGTCTTAGTATTGGCAATTTTGGGTGTAAAGCGACACCCTATAAGATATGATATTCGACTCCTTTTGCCCAATTTGAGGGTCTATTTTCCTCTCTTTTTCGCTTTTGAGATTATTTGTTCACTAATTTATTTTAATATGTTAAAAGCCAGAAAATTGATCAAGTTTTATTGAATAGCAAAATGGATAAATCCTTGAAAAAAGCTCTTTTTGAGGAATAATTTTCCACTCTTTTTCTTGATTTTCAGTCTGAATTTTCCACTCTGCACCCTGGCTTTAAAGCAGTCTTAGGACACTGTACAGAATTACATACGTATGCTCTGTAATTCGGGGGCGTATAGAGCATACATGTATTGTATAAGCCGGGAGGTTACAGAACATACGTATGCTCTGTAATTCGGGGGCGTATAGAGCATACATGTATTGTATAAGCCGGGAGATTACAGAACATACGTATGCTCTGTAATTCGGGGGCGTATAGAGCATACTTGTATTGTATAAGCCGGGAGGTTACAGAACATACGTATGCTCTGTAATTAGGGGGCGTATAGAGCATACTTGTATTGTATAAGCCGGGAGGTTACGCTGCCGGGGACTGATGAGATCGTATAGGCGCTGAATCGTGTTGTTGCTAACGGGGAGGAAGTCGCTCCAGCTGTTGCTGAGATTCCATTTCGCTGCACCAACTGAGGTGTAGTAGTGCTGCCTGCGGGAATCGACGGTCAGAACACGCTCTCAATTCGAACAACACTACTACGCCGTTCAGAAGCTCGTGAGTCGTGACCCCATGTCATCTCGGTGACCTTAAAAATAGAAAACCCATATGGGTGTTGCAACCGATTTTAATCTTAGCAACGGCTGAACCAAATTTCTCGCCCTAAGCACCAATCGATTCAGCGCATACAATATACATCGGCCATTCTAAATCTCGTGACCCTAGAGCAGTGGTTCCCAGCCCTTCCGACACAATTATCCCTGTTCAGCAGTCAGAGGAGGTCATTACCTTCAAAATGTATGCCGATTTATAAAAAGCGTTGTTTCCCAATTGTATTGGTGCACCTGCTTAACAAACTTAACACATGCCCGGGGAGCGGCGGATCCAGAATTCTGGCGAGGAGGGGGCGCCACTTAACGGTTGGCCCGTCAACCAACCAAATTTTGTTGACCGGGAGGTGCGTCATGTGGCCCTGGGGGAGGTGGAGGGGGGCTGGGTGGAGCCGCGTCACGGAAATGGCTCTTGACAGTAGGGAGCGTGGAGGCGATCAAACAAAAAGTTGCGCTCTTCAGGCAAAGATCTTTGGCACAACTCGTGGCTCGTACGGGGAGTGGGCGCGCCGGTAGCGCCCCCATCAAATCCGTGCTCCCATGGTGCCAGAACACTAACTGCATCGGCCTGTGCGTCTGCCGACTATCACTGACTCTGTTCCGTGTACTGCAGTGCCCGGCTGCCCTCATCTGACTCCATCAGGGGGAAAGACGGCCGACCGCCAGCAGGCCGCCAACAAGAAGCCATCACGCTGAAGGGCTCCACGGAGATGGTGGCCGAGTTCTTCAGTAAGCTGCAGGCCTGCCACATTGCAGTGCGCTCACCCTCCTGGCTGTCGAACCTGGACTGTTCACTTCACAGACTGGCCGTCTGCGAAACAGGGACTGTTCACTCACTAAGCCTGGCCGTGTGCTCGAACAGGGACTGTTAACTCATCAGCCTGGCCCAGGTGCGAACCGAGCGTGTTGACTCACAGCCTGGCCCGTGTCGAACTAGGGATCTGTTAAACACACATGGCCTGGCCCGGTCTTGTCGAAACCTGGACTGTTCACTCACCAGGCTAGGCCCGGTGTCGAAACAGGGACTGTTCACTCACAGCCTGGCCCGGTGTGTTGAACAGGGACTGTTTACACACTGCCTGGCCGGTGTCGAACAGGCGGACTGTTCACTCAACAGCCTGGCCCTCGGGTGCGAATCTAGTGGACTGTTTCACTCGACAGCTCTGGCCGGTGGTCGAACAGGGACTGTCCACTCACAGGCCTGGCCCGCTGTCGTATACCTGGACTGTTCAACTCACAGCCTGGCCCGCTGTCGAACCTGGATGTTCACTCACAGCCTGGCGGTGTCGAAACAGGGACTGTTAACTTCACAGCCTGGCCCCGGTGTCGAAACCTGGACTGTTAACTCACAAGCCTGGCCCGCTGTCGAACAGGGACTGTTCACTCACAGACTGGCCCGCATATTGAACCTGGACTGTTCACTCACAGAAGGCCGGTGTCGAACAGGGACTGTTCACTCCACAGACTGGCCCGCCTGTCGAACTGGATGTTCACTCCAGACTGGCCCCGGTGTCGAACAGGGATGTTCATCACAGACTGGCCGGTGTCGAACAGGGACTCGTTCACTCACAGCTGGACCCGGTGTCGAACAGGACTGTCAACTCACAGACTGGCCCAGGTGTCGAACATGGGACTGTTCAACCACAGACTGGCCGCTGTCGAACTGGACTGTTCACACACAGTGGCCGGTGTCGAACAGGGACTCGTTCACTCACAGACGGCCCGGTGTCGAACAGGGACTGTTCACTCACAGACTGGCCCGCTGTGAACTGGACTGATTCACTCACAGACTGCCCGGTATCCCGAACAGGGACTGTTAACTCACAGCCTGGTGTCGAACAGGGACTCGTTAACACACAGCCTGGCCGGTGTCGAACAGGACTGTTAACTCACAGCCTGGTGTACGAACGGGACTGTTAATCACAAAGCCTGGTGTCGAACACGGGATGTTACACCCTGGCTTCACAGTCTGGCCCGGTGTCGAACAGGGACTGTTTACTCACAGCCAGGGCGGTGTCGACAGGGGACTGTTTAACTACACAGCCTGGCCCGTGTCGAACAGGGACTGTTAACTCACAGCCATGGCCCGCTGTCGAACAGGGACTGTTCACTCAACAGACTGGCCGCGTGTCGAACCTGGACTTGTTAACTCACAGCCTGGCCCGGTGTCGAACAGGGACTGTTAACTCACAGCCTGGCCCGGTGTCGAACAGGGACTGTTCACTCACAGCCTGGCCCGCTGTCGAACCTGGACTGTTAACACACAGCCTGGCCCGGTGTCGAACAGGGACTGTTCACTCACAGCCTGGCCCGGTGTCGAACAGGGACTGTTAACTCACAGCCTGGCCCGGTGTCGAACAGGGCAGCGTTATAGATCCTGATACGTTTGAGCAGGGATTGATGTGTCGTGACGGCACTCGCCTGTCGCCTCACGGCGTGAACGCAGCGTCACACAATAATGGTCGTTAGGGGGGGGGGGATGACACCCAAATGTGAGTTTTCCACTCTTACTCTCCATTTTAGGAGTGATTTTTTCCACTCTCAAATTATGAAGTCATATTGACCTATTCTGACATGCTTAGTGCTTACCTATTCTTACCTATTCTGGCATTTATATTGACTCCAAGTAGTTACATGCTTTCAACACAATTCTTTTGCTTTTCTGCCAAAGTAAATCAGTATTTTCCTAAATGGGCGCCATATATCTCTTTTGTTGCGGCGCCCTTAAGCCCCAATCATCATCATCATCATCATCATCATCATCATCAGTATTTTCCTAAATTATGCATAATTTTCAATTTCTATGTCTTTTTTGCTTTAATTTTACTCTCGGACACCCAAGCAAAGATTACATTTTGGGCCACTGCGTGACCTTGTGACGTCACAGCTCTCCACGCCACCAGTCGGCTGGCTAGTGTGTCTCGGTAATTGTATGACATGTACAGTCTCTGTGTGTCCGCTTCTGCCTGCGTCTCGGTGTATGTACCCGGCCGACTCGTTCTTCCTGCGCGCGGTCGTCGTTTCTGTGGCGATGCGTGCGGTGGAGTTTGGCATGGACGCGCTCCTCTGCCATACTCGCTGGTGTCTGTGACTGTCTGCCGGTATGGCAGTCTGTGTCTGCAATTTGCCTGTCTGTCTGTGCTCGGTGAATTTCGGCATCATTTCTTCCGTTTCAGCTCGGTGGAGATGTGTGGCTGTATTTGTTGTATTGATGTGTCTCTGTGTATTTGTATTATTCGTATGTATGCATTGTGTGGGTGTGTGTGGTGTCCGCGGTGGGTACTGCTGGATATCAGCACAAACTCAATCCTGTAACCAGCGCGTAATGTATCTTTGGTCTGTCTGGTCCTGTTTTGGTTGTCTGTCTGTCTGGTCTGTCTGGTCTTCTGTCTGTCTGGTTCTGTCTGGTCTGTCTGGTACTGTCTGTCTGTCTGGTCTGTGTCTGGTCTGTCTGGTCTGATCTGTACCAGTGCGGTATGTCTGTCTGTATGGCTCGATGTCTGTCTGTATGACGTGTGTGTCTGTGTGCGGCAGATTTCGGCATCAACTCGATCCTGTACCAGCGCGGCATCTACCCGGCCGACTCGTTCCGCGCCGCTCAGAAGTATGACCTCACGCTGTGGGTGTCCCAGGACAACGAGGTCAACGCCTACCTCAGCAACATCATGGAGCAGATCAAAGGTAAACAGGACAACGAGGTGAACGCCTACCTCAGACTCCCTGGAAGCAGTCAATAGGTACCAGACAGCGAGGTGAACGCCTACCTCAGCGACATACATGGAGCAGAATCAAGGTGACCAAGACAAAACGAGGTGAACGCTACCTCAGCCAACATCCATGGAGCAGAAATCAAAGGAACAGGACAGCGAGGTGAACGCTACTCAAGCAACATCATGGAGCAGATCAAAGGTAAACAGGACAACGAGGTGAACGCCTAACTCGCAACATCAATGGAGCAGATCAAAGGTAAACTGGACAACGAGGTGAATCGCCTACCTCAGCAACATCATGGAGCAGATCAAAGGTAAAACGGAAACGAAGGTTGAAACGCCTACCTCAAGCAACATCAATGGAGCAGACAAAGGTAACCAGGAAGCCGAGGTGAAACGCTACCTCACAACACTCATGGAAGCAGATCAAAGGTAACTACCAGGAAAGCGAGGTGAACGCCTACCCAGCAACATCATGGAGCAGTCAAAAGGTAAACCAGGACAGCGAGGTGGAAGCCTACCTCAAGCAAACATCATGGAGCAGATCAAAGGTAAACAGGACAACGAGGTGAACGCCTACCTCAGCAACATCATGGAGCAGATCAAAGGTAACCAGGACAACGAGGTCAACGCCTATCTCAGCAACATCATGGAGCAGATCAAAGGTAAACTGGACAACGAGGTGAACGCCTACCTCAGCAACATCATGGAGCAGATCAAAGGTAACCAGGACAGCGAGGTGAACGCCTACCTCAGCAACATCGTGGAGCAGATCAAAGGTAACCAGGACAACGAGGTGAACGCCTACCTCAGGAACATCATGGAGCAGATCAAAGGTAAACTGGACAACGAGGTGAACGCCTACCTCAGCAACATCATGGAGCAGATCAAAGGTAACCAGGACAACGGGTTGAACGCTACCTCAGCAACATATAGAGCAGATCAAGTAACTAGGAAAACGAGGTGAACGCTACTCAGGCAACATATGGACCAGATCACACGTAACCTGGACAACATAATGGAGTAGATTAAATGTACCTTGGGCGACATAATGCACCAGATCAAGGGTGTGTGGAGCCAGACTGATTGGTTTGGACGAGGCGAGTATGCTGTTGGCTAGAGAGCATTGTGTGTGGACCCAAGGAGAATCGGCAGACTTGTGCTGCCAAAAGGCTGAAATCGGCTGCAAATTGGCATTTTACTTGGCTCAAGGAGACGTGGGTAACTTTTTTGCGAGGGGATGCTTGTTTGCAATAATTGTTAATGCATTAGCACATGCAGTCAAAATACAAGTTTGTAAATATGTTCAGCTTAAATGTGTGTGCGACTGTACGCAGTCCACGAGCACTTCCTGCTCAGACATCGTGTACATCCCCGGCACTTAAAGCATTTCACTCACGCTGTTTACGAGCTGACGCCGAAATCTTCCACAGACAGACAGACACACAGTATGTATGTTCAGCTTTTCCGGCTTCGCCTCCCAAACTAACCCGGCACGGTCGCTGGTGACCCTCCAGGCGCTGGACGAGCGTAGCGTGACTGCGGCTCGCCGGCTCGACTCTCTGTCCTCAGCGGTCTATGTGTGTGTGTGTGTCGTGTCGTATGTGTGGTTATAGGACCTGTGTGTATGCGCTGTACGGTGCCGCTGGGCCGCTCCTGGCGGCGGCTCCTCAGCTGCTGTGTACCAGAGTCCAGGTGCCGGCCGGCGGCTCCTCAGCTGCTGTATACCAGAGTCCAGGTGCCGGCCGGCGGCTCCTCAGCTGCTGTATACCAGAGTCCAGGTGCCGGCCGGCGGCTCCTCAGCTGCTGTATACCAGAGT
>VOPJ01006393.1:0-110588 GCA_014673585.1 Semibalanus balanoides
ATAGGTAGGGGCACCACTGCAATTGATGGCCCCCTCCTTGAAGATTTTCTTGATCCGCCACTGCTCCAGGGTCATGTTTTTTGGAGGGCGTTACGAATGTGGTTGTACGGCGCATACTTCCTTCGTAGTTTGCGGTACAATAAATACGTCAGAAGCTACGTCACTGCTATATACATCATACATACTTGGATTATACATATTGTAGGGAAGAGGCGCACACAGGTACATCAAATGGGAGGCAATATCCTCCGTCAAATTATGTCCAACTTTAAAATAGTAAGATGATAAAAGACGTTCCAAAAATAGTGCCCCCACGTTGCTTACCTGGATCCGCCTATGCGCAAAATATTGCATTTAACAAATTACAGCAAAAAGCCCTCGTGTCACGTTTCTATCGTCCCAAACTATCACGAAAAGCACATATTTGTTATCAGAAAATCCCCCAATTTTTCATCCCTGAACACGCCTATGATTTTTCATTTTGGTACTTGTCCCTTAAATATATTTGAATATACTAAAAAGCATTACATTGGAAGCTCAAAAACGTTTCGGGCATGAAAATCGGTGGAATCAGATGGCCGCAATAACTTTTCAAAAAATACCTCAAATTTTGGCATTTGTAGACCCCTGGCCCCCCATTTTTGAACAAAAAGGAAATGTCGGGAACCGATAAGAAAAATATTGTCATGACGAATCGAATGGTGTTCTCATCGAAATCGGCTGAGCGGTTCTTGAAATCGCTGGGGGGGGGGGCAGCAGGTTAGCGTAACATGGCCGCCCGCAGGGAATAGGGTTGACCCTCGCCTTACGGGGACCGTTTCTCTCCTTCGCCGTACGCGGGGGCTGGCAGGCCTACTGTTCACTTCCAAACCAAGCAGCATAGAGCAAAGCTGTAAGAAACAGCATGTTGCCTGTCTTGTGAGGAATCTAACAGTTTGACATTTTTAGGTTTCAGATCAACTGGTAAACTTCCAGTTCAAGGTCAACCTTAGATCGACTGCGTCCGAAAAATGACGATTTCGCTCTGTCCGTCGTAATGATTAAAGTGATGAAAATAAAATGATTTAGTTAGCGTCAAAATGCTGGTCGTTGAATTAACTATCTGATTATATATCGATTTTTCGGTCTAGGTTAGTTAATGACCTCTTAAGTCACGGAAATTGTCACCATAGATGATAATTGCTATGGGCGATTTGCATTATTCTTCAGAAGTTAGTTAGGTTTGCCGCGCGGGTGGTCTCTGGCCAAAGGAAGTATGCCCATGTGAGCGACGTAATTGACGAGCGCGGCTGGCTTCATGCTGACAACATGTAGGTACAATTACCATCGCCTCGTGTTGATTCGAAAAATATTAACTACCTCTGAGCTGTCAAACCTTGCTGCTGGCACTATGTATTGTATAACGGATGGGATTCTCGATGAATTTGGGGACTTTTTGGCACCCTGGCGGCGGATGGCCTGAACTAAAACGACATAGGATGGCGGCGAATTTCTCCACGTCCGCTGTATGTACAGTACAATCGTACGTATTTGCCCGTGGCTCTCTTCGTGATTTAAGCAACCGCTTGTCTGAGACGCTGAAAGTATGTGATCCGTTTTCACGCAACCCTGTAGCATAATGTAATCCATTAGATAAATCAAATTTGCGTCTGCTTTTTCTTGAAGGGAGTCAAATTTTGAAGTGTATCTAACATGGTTATCATGATTCATGAATATTGTTCAGGACGCCTTGAAGAGGCAAACACGATGACGTCAAAATTATTACCAATATTGATTAGGTAAACAATTATTTACGAAAAGCAACTTTTTGACCAAGAGCAGTCAGCGTGACCTCAAATGGCCTCTGGAGACAAAAATATTCACCTGGGCTGAAAATTGAAGACTTCAATTGCCGTTGGAGGAATGTTTGTATCTCAGCTAGCGTAGTTCCCGAGATATTTGGGGTTTTCTAGAGCAGTGGTTCCCAAACGGTGGGTCATGACCACATAAGGGGTAACGGAGCCGTTCAGCGGGGGTAACGAAGGCCCGTGAAGTTGAACCATAAATGTTACGCTAAGACAGCTTTGTGCAGCCCTCGGCTAACAATATAACTTTTCGGTGCGCCTTGTCGGCAACGAAACCTTAAATTGATAAATTGGTGTAGAAAAGGGAATAAATACATGTGCGCTCTCAGTTTTGTTTTTATTGCGAGTTACGACGCTCCAATGAATGTGTATAAACAGGTGCAACCAATACATTGGGAAACAAACTATTTTTTATAAATTAGTATGCATTTTGAAGAGTGGAGTAGTGGCCTCCTCTGACTGCTGAAAAGGGGTAATTGTGTCGGAAGGGCTGGGAACCACTGTTCTAGAGCACAGTCCTACAATTGTACAAATTTACATTTAAGGTCTTCTGGTGACCTCACTTTTGACATGGCCAAAAATGAACAAAATAGTTTCGACACTATTTTTTACAAGCTATCGAAGAAAAAAATATGCCTTTTCCCAATATAAAGAACCAAGTTCGAATGGAGATGGGTTGTCGAACAACCCCCAACAGGGCTTTGAAAATTCCGAGGCCCAGCGGGCCGCGAGTTGAAGCAAATTGACCTTAACTGTTATTATTACGCTTATATTACGCAAGTTCCAAAAATAACCATCGCCTGAATATAGTAGGTATTGAAATTCCGTTGGCATGTTCATTTCCGTATCATGTTTTTGGATGTAACTATCCTAGACGTAGATACCCCAACGCAAGTCTGTTTATCGTCAGAAGAGATGCGCTGGGTGGATGCAGCCCGATACACATTAGCGGTGTCAATCGGTAACCAAAATTTTGGTTACCGAAAAAAATGTGTGACCGATTCGGTAATCGGTCGGTCAGGCTTATAAATTTGTGGGCCACTTTCGGTCAGCTCAATCTTGTTTAAATAAGTTACTGTTAAAAATCGGTCAAATCTGGACATTTTTTGTCTCAACCAAACATCGTTAATTTTGGACAACCAAAATGCCTCCTGTTTGGTATTGGATTGGTTTTGGTCAGGAAATTTTGGGAAACTGACATCACTAATACACATACAGGTACGGTGATGACCGTGACACAGCATCTATTGTAAGCGACTTCTGAAGAGAGCAGGCCAGGTAGGATGATACTGTTGACTCGAGCTTGTAGTGCAGGTCGGAATTTTAGCAGGACACTGAGACGTTCAGCACTATGTGCGCAGTCACCGGAGGCATATGTCGTCAACAGCCATCAGCATCATTACTGGCATGCAGAGTCACGCTCGTGACGCCGTCATGTTAGCCTGTCTGGCATTATTGAAGGTGCTATTGGTTCCGAAATAAGCGTCCCGCTGGGTTGTCCGGCACAGCAGTAAAGGGAATATACCGCCTTGGGAAAAGTATGTGGAATGATGGACATGAGTGCCACTCATCTGGGCACTTATCTCCATTATTCCACATCCTTTTCCCCAGGCGGTATATTCCCTTTAACTGCTGTGCCGGCCAACCCAGCGGGACGCTTATTTTGGAACCAATAGTACAGTTAGTATCAAATAGACACTCCAAACGCAACGGGACGGAAACGGGACGGAAGTGAGACGAGAGCGGGACAAAAATGGGGTTGAAACAGGACGGAAGTGGGACGAAGACGGGACAGAAGTGAGACGGAAACGGGACGGAAACGGGACGGAAACGGGATGGAAACGGGACAGAAACGGGACGGAAACGGGACGGAAACGGGACGGAAATTGGAAGTCCATTTATGCGCCCAACGGCGACCTGTTTAATGTAAGTGATTTGTTTTAGGTACATTTGCATAATGTTTTCAAATGCAATACAAACGGTAGATATGTCACGCCAGATATAGAAATGGATCTTTCCGATTGCCACTGCATGTAAGTACATATGTTGCAATTTTCCAAATTTGATTATTGAAATACAAAAGTTGATATTTATTTCCCCTTAAAGATTCCATTTTTGCAGCCATGAGGCCCATTCTGTACTGAACCCACCTGACGCAGAAGCTTGCAGCCAGTCAGCCCATCATGGTTATCCACTGCTCCTTCCGCTGCGGTCGCCTTCTCTGTAGTCTCTGTTGGGCTGACTGTGCCCTCTGCTGTAGTCTCTGTTGGGCTGACTGTGACTGTGCCCTCTGCTGTAGTCTCTGTGGGGCTGACTGCTGTAGTCTATGTGGGGCTGACTGTGTAAGTCTCTGTTCGGCTGATCTGCTGTAGTCTCTGTTCGGGCTGACTTGACTGTAGTCATCTGTTGGGCTGACTGTGCCCTTCCAGCTGTAGTCTCTGTTGGCTGGACTGCTGTGAGTCTCTGTTTGGGAATTTTGTCTGTGCCATCTTGCTGTAGTCTCTGTTGGGCTGACCTAGACTACTTAAGTCTTTATACCACTTCAAACAGCACCGCCTGTGAAACAAGAATCCCTATCACCGGTCCAGCAGTGAAATCTTGCCCTAACGGGCGAGGGTTTAGTTGTCTTTCTTCAACAGAACAGTGCTTATAGTAGGTACAAGTATAAATATACAAACTGCTGCTTCACAAGCTTCAAAATTCCTACCAAATTTCTGAGACTGCTCTCAGCTGGCTATCTTCTTACTTGTGTAACCGAAAACAGCGGGTAATTGTCAACGGAAAGTTTCCGGAATGGACACCGGTACGCTCTGGGACGCCGGAGGGAGGGATTATCTCGCCAATCCTGTTTGCTCTATTTATCAATGACCTTCCGGATAATATTAAGACAAATTGTCTCCTTTATTTGGCTGATGATGTGCAAACTATACCACATTATTGTCACTCCGGAAGATTCCAATCTACTTCAGGCTGATCTTGCACGTTTGACAAACTGGTCGTGCCTTTGGAAATTGCAGCTCAATCCATCTAAATGTAAATCATTCATGATAACACTGAAAAGAAAGCCGGTGCTTAACACATACGAAATTAAAGGTGACGCTCTTGAGAAGGTCTCTTCTATAAGGGACCTTGGTGTTTGGCTGGATCATAAACTAACAATTTGGCAGATCAAATTGATAAATCGATTGTAGGGGCAAAACAGGATGTTAGGTTTGATGTCAGGTCGCTCCAGTTGGCCATCCTTTTGGGGGAGCGAGATCGAGAACGAGATTAAAACCAAAACCGGAACCGATCCTGGCAGCTTATTCGGCAAATATCCGCTCGATTATTGAATACGGATGCATCATTTGGGGCGGCGCTGCTAAGACTCACTTGGAAAGACTGGACAAAATTCAACACAAGTTTATAACTTGGCTGGCATCCATTTCTTTCCGGCAATCACAGACTCTAAATTATGATCAACTTTTGGCACTATTTAAAAGTCTTCCAAAGCCATCAAGCCATAGAAGGATTGCAATACGACATCCTTTTCGCATACAAAATTATCACTGCAAAAAACTGACTCTTGGCTTTTGCTCGGGAGCTTTCCGCCTTGCATGTGCCGGCGAGAATGACACGTGCGATGGCTTCGGCACGCTCCTGTTGTCGCCACCCGGCATGAAAGGAGACCGTTAGACGGGCATGTTTTGTCGTGTGCCCAAAAGTTTTACGCCTTACATGTCTCCTGTTCCGTACTCCTGATCCTTTTAGCTGCACGCCTGGTCAGCTTTAGGTCACAAGTTATTAAACATATCAAGCATCATCGTTCTTAACGCTTTATATTTATCTGGAAACTGTTATATGTGTATTTTTATCGGATCCTCAGCACTTTTTTGCAACATTGTTCCCATTTTGTAAACCTTGTGTATTTTAATGAATGTATGTAGGGTGTGTGTGTTTATGTATGCGAGCTTCTGGTGATAGTTATATGTTGACTTGAGCTTTTTATTGGGAGCATGCTCCTGTTGCTCATATGTTCTAAATAAATAAAATAACAATAAATAAATAAATATCGTTCAGTGCTTGTGCGTGGCAAATCGGTAAAATATGGTGAAACGAATTGAAAACGGACGCTAGCCTTAGAGTTCTGTAAGCAATCTGTAAAAAAATCGTAAGTTGTATGGCATTTCTCATTCTAAAATTGATTAAAGGGACACTCCCACCTTAAAGGGAATGTTTCACTTCTCTGAAAGTTGTCCAATGTACGCCACTTGTGGTGCAAAATATGAAGTAATTGCCTGCCGAAACACGATTATGCAATTTATTTCTCACAAACAGTGCTCAATTTCAATGAAAAACTAAGTTTTAGTATTTTCGGGCTGATGACTCATATGAAGAATTTTTGGAAATATAAAAAACCTTCGCGCTGCAATATGTATGACTAGTGTATGGCTAATGTATAGCCAAATGAAAAACAAGTCTACTTTCATCAACATTTGATAAAAATTGATGACGACATCGGCTTTAAGAGGCTACCCTAATACACTAGGGCCTTATTTTTTGCAGATGTCAAAACCAAACTCAAATTTACTTTCGTATTAAGACTCTGTGGGTGGTTTTAACTCTTTAAATACTTAACTTCAATGGAATTCCAACAACTTGGCCATCTCAACTCAAATCTTATGTTAAAGGGAATATAGCACCTTTAACATTAGTTCTTAACTGAGATAGCCAGATTGTCAGGTGTGCTGAGAAACCCCAAAATCCGATTTTTCCCTCCAAAGCGTTGCTGAGTTTCAACGCAAAAACCGTCGGGCATATGTGGGCATATTTCAACGTCACAAATCCCGTGACGTTTCGCATACGTCATCAGTAGTTACTCCACTGTGATTGCCCACCGCTCTTGACTTTTTGAACCGTCCGCCCAGTATTTCAGTTACCTTGCGTCGCCACCGGACGCACCGAGGTCGGTAGGCGCTCGGCACACTCTAAGTGGTTCACGTAATGCGTGCCCCACGTCCCTACCCGGCGCGAGCGAGCGGCGGTCGACCCAGCCAGTCGCGTTCACGTACCGGTGCACCATCGTGCGTGCCGGCACAGCAGCTGTCACTGAGCGGGCGCAAAGTTTGCCGTTCGATGCCTTCCTTGCAGTGGTGGAACTTTATGAAATCAAAGGGTCCCACGCAAATTTTTGCGTTACTAATGGAAATTATATATATATAAATATATATATATAACATATTATATTATATATATACTATTAATATATATATTATATATATATAATATATATATAATAATTATATATATATATGTGTGTGTGTGTGTGTGTGTGTGTGTGTGTGTGTGTGTGTGGTGTGTATTGTATGTATTTCAAATTGCACAATACATCAACTTTTTTTACAAATTTAGTAGATAGAAATGATAACGTTTTGCTCTCGATGTTAACCACTTAAAACAATAACCGTTGGAGCATTTTCAGAGCATGAAATTGTGATAAATATGTTGGTAGCTGCATATCGCATATCTCTAATTAACAATTTGAGTAGCATCAATTGAACCCTTATGAATTCATATACAATTATCTGCTCTTACCTGCCACTTCAGGCACGACCTCGCTATCAACTGCGTCCTAGTCCATCCAATAGCCGTCCCCACCTCACTGCTGCCACTCCAGGCACGACTTCGCTGTCAACTGCGTCCTAGTCCATCCAATAGCCGTCCCTGCTGAATCAGTAGCTCTTCAGCGGCGTTGACTGACTGACCTGTACTACCCAGTCCGGCTCGGTTGGTGGCCGCAGGCGGTCTGGCCTGCTCCCCTCCTTTCCATACCCCTACCTACCCCACCCGGCCCGACTTTTGGCTCCGTTCCAGCGGTGAGACGTATGTCATGTCATTGTCGGGGCGGTGACAGAGCTGTGGCGGTACTCTATAGTGTGCGGTACTCTGCAGTGACGTGGCGGGGACAGAGCTGTGGCGGTACTCTATAGTGACGGTACTCTGTGACAGTACTCTGCAGTGACGTGGCGGGGACAGAGCTGTGGCGGAACTCTATAGTGTTTCGGTCGTCACGGCCCATGCTACAGGTGTGTCGATACTGGAGGGCGACACGGACACAGACATGAGATTGCAGGGGGCTTTATCGTGCCAGGCGTGTGGTGCTACACGACTTCTGAGAGGTCTTGCTGGCCGTCTCTGACCTCTCTGTGCGTTGACTGCGTGGGATGGGCGGCAGCGGGTGGAGCCCTGGCTCTCTGGTGACCCTGCGTCTACACGATGTACAGGTGTGCACAGGTGTGTACACAGGTGTGCTCCACTGTACAGGTGTGGTCTGCAGCCATGCCAGGCCAGGCCAGGCTGAATGTTCTGACAAACCGCCCAGTCATGTCGCCATGTTTCTGAGTGTGTATTTGTAGGCGCTTCCGCAAGACCTTGCATTTCGTGGCATAGCCCGACCGATGGGTCCGGCAATCACCATAGAATAGGATTGTACTAGGGCTAACCCGTCCGCGCCGCTGGACGATCTGTGCATACATTTTGCATTTTTACGTTTTGTATTCGTCATATTACCGAGGTACTCAACCGTCAAGGAGTCGTGGTTTGTGACTTAAAGGGAATATAGCACCTTTAACATTAGTTTTTAACTGAGATAAGCCAGAATGGTCCGGTGTTATTGAGAAACCTCTAATCTGAGATTTTTCCTTCCAAAACGACCTAGTTGCTGAGTTTGAACACAAAAAACGTTGGGCATAATATTGGGCATTTGGGCATATTACAAATTAAATGGAGCGTTTCGCATACGGTCATAAAGTATTCTCCTGTTCACTGTATGCGGTGCCCCCGCGTCCCCTACCCGGCGCGAGCGGAGCGCCGGTCGACCAGCCAGTCGCAGTTTCAACGTAACCGGTGCACCCATCGTGCGGTGCCGGCACAAGCAAGCTGTCCCAGCCTCATTGTGACGTCACAAACTCGCTTTGGTGAGCAAGATTGGTGTGACGTCACATGTAAACATATTCTGATTTTTCAAATACAAACAAATTCTGGCATTCGTTCTCCATCATTCTACATACTTTTCCCAAGGTGCTATATTCCCTTTAAGGGCTTTTAAATTCGGTGCGACACGGTTTTATTTTATAACGTTTACTGTTTATTCCTTATCCGTGCGCTATAGGTGTCGCTGTAGTGTGCATTGATAAAGTAATATATATATATATATATATATATATATATATATATATTTATATTTATATTCATATATATATATATATATATATTTATATTTATATTCATNTCACTGATAATTTGTCGTAAATAAATGCATGGTATAGGCTAAGTTGAAATATTTAACGCAACACAGCTTTAAACGTCCATAGATGGCACGGAAGCTTTTCCGTAGATAAACACCAACACATAACGGCAAGGAATAAGCACGCGATTTGACTTCGAATTAATCTCCGTGGTGCAAAAAGCGTTGTTATTTCCCCGCATCTTCAACAAGTTCTTAGGCAAGTACTGTCTTGTATGAGCCACGATCCCTCCAAAATCGATGACGTTTTGATGACATATATACGGGCTTCTTAGCAAGCAGATTTTGCGTTATTTAGATAAAAAAGGTAAGAGTTTGAACCAAATATCTGTCATTTTTTTCCGCACAAATATATATTTGTGTGACTTACAAGTAACATGATAATTAATTTCTAGCTTCTCTTCATCATTTCTGAGCTTTTTTCAAGGTGAACTGTTCCCTTTAAATTTACTAAGGTAGTACATAGAGCCATGGAAAAGTCACAAACATCACTATTAAATAGTAAATATATGTCAGAACTTCCTTGCATGCTTGTTTATGGGTATATCAGACTACAAAGTATTGTTTAGACGAAATGTCTTGTGTGTTGGTGGTTCAGAAATGGAAGAAAATATGCAATGCTTCCTTAAGATTTAAATGATAAGAGAACAGAAGCCTTAATTAAAGAACATTTATAAGTAATCGCTACCCAGTAGCACGCTAAGTTATTTCATTTCAGCATTTAGCCTAATATGTATGTAGTTTTCGTATCCGTTGCAAAGTTGAATGGCATTGTGGAAACGTTATGAAATGTATCTGTGCTCACGAACATCTTAGTACGTATACACCAAACCCTGGAATGTAAGCGAGACAACAATATAATGAACTAAAATGAGTAGCAACGTAACTAACCTGCAGACACCCATCCATCAGTTAGTGTAGCTGCAGACTGCCACCGGCTGGGTCAGACCGCGGCAGGCAGTCAGTCTGGGTCTTTCCACCACAGCCTCTGGCGGCGGGCATCCCACCTGACCCGGGCTAGACAGCCCCCCCCCAGTCGGCCGCGCGCGCGGGGGCGGTTGGAAAGACCGAGCCTCGATATGCAGCTCTGACACACGGCCCTACCCGCGGCGAACCCTGGCTGCAGCCACTCGATCGTGACTGGCGACCGACCGGCCCTCCCAGGATAGGTGGTACATGGGACGAGTTGACAAGACTACCGCGCCAGGCAGTGTGTTTCATGGGTCGGGTGCACCCCCATGGGTGGCCACTTTCAAATTCTTCCGGATTGTCTGGGCTGGTATGCATTTCACTGTGCATGGGTACTGGGTGGGCATGGGTATGACAATTTTTTAGTCATGTCAATTGCCGTTATTTTGTACTTGACAGCCGGATGTTTTACCAGGTAAATATGTTAATAAATGATATAGGACACTTAAACAATAAATTTGGGCAATTACATGATAACAATAAATCATGGTAATTACCTAGCAGTGGTGAAAGATTGAAAATCGCCAAATCATGTCCGAAAATCCAAAAGTCTGATCCAGCTATACAGAATGTTGAACCGAAAAAGTGTTCGATGGAGGTCAAAAGCACCAGCAATTACACAGGTGGCCGGATATTATTTCTCGTTTGATAGCATGCCAAGTAAAATATGTATTAACATTAATGATTGCAATTTTTTTGAAAATCATTATCTGCTTAATAATGAATTGGGCCGGACCGGGCATTGGGCCTCAAATTATGAAATTTGAATGGGTTCTGGTTCCTGGGTTCTGGGCTTTGGGTGCACTATGGGTTTCGGCTGGGTTGGGCTTGGGGTTCAGGCACCCATGGAAAACACTATGCCGCGGCAGGATTATAGGCTGTGTTCTGACCGTCACATTCCCCGGCGGAAATCCCTGGAATCCCCGGCGGGCATTTTTATTCTACTACAGTTCGACAATGTAGGCATACGTTTTTTATTCTTTGCTACGAGAATCGGTAGAAAGCGCTCTTCTACCGATTCCCCGGAATTCCCGCGGGAATTGACGAGTCAGGACACACCCCTAGTCGCGGAGAGGTTAGAAGAAGAAGTAGGCGATGTAATACAATTTAGGGCGTGTTCTGACCGTCAATTCCCGCGGGGATTCCAGGGAATCAATAGGAAAATGCTTTCCACCGATTACCGAAGCAAAGAGTTAACATAAATCTAAATGTATAAGTTCACACATAGATACATACATTGCCGAACTGCAGTAGAGTAGTGCAGTTCAAATGCCTGCCGGGGATTCCAGGGATTCCCGCAGCGGGAATGTGCGGTCAAAACACGGTCTTAGCTACGTGCGATGGAGCGTGCAATGGGATGGCAATTACAGCTGCCGCTTTAGTTGAATCTTGCACGAACAATGCTCATACGTATGCAAGATGTATGTACAAGTTGTTGCATATTCTAGTGCTGACCTTACTCTCCTAACTCACTGCATTACTGCATTACCTTACCCAACATACTTATACCTACCTTTGGTTAGCAACAGCAAATGCACACGACATCACAGCAACGTATACGAGGCGTCGAATATTGTCTTGTCGGCACCGGCACGGCTGGGAAAACCTGCACATTTAGTGCAATCTCTGCGATAGGCGAGGGCCGCGACGCTAAGATCACACCTCTAAATGGCGAAGATTCGAGGTCAAGGTCACTGATTGAGCGCGATGATCGCCAGGTGGCGCTCAGCACGTAGGTACTCAGCTGGAGCACGAATCATCAGGTGACGCGATGTCGCAATGATTCTGGCTGTACTTATGCATTATCATGCGCTTCGAACTTGTTACTACGCAAAGATGGCCGCAGACAGTCTGATGGAGGGTTGGGACAAATCGGTTCCCACGCAGATAAGGTAGCACTTACTGTCCATTAAAGTCGAGAGCTTGTTCAAAGGTCGAGGTGCGTTTGGTGTGCACAATATTATCGGCATGGCATTGCTGTGGTCTGCTCGCTTGAAACCACTCGGTCTTCAAGTTGGAAACAATGCCTGGTATGGATAAATAATGTGTTGGTGTGCTGCTGTATTGGCAAGAGTAGGTATAGCTGCTTTTAACACTCGCCAGTGCAGGAGGGGATGCCAGCTCTCTCGGTTTTTCGAGAGCAACTCGCGTATTTATCAACTGATTGCAATGAAACGTTTAGATCCCTAGTTGTAAACAATTTGACACATTCTCTAAAAATTTCAAACTTATACTTCTCATGAACCGTGACCTATGACCTACTTCTCAAGGTCATGTCAGGTGCAACTGGCTTCCCGTAATATCAATGCTTTATGCTTGTGACTTGTGTAGTTTCTGATTGTTTATTGTTTGAAGCATATTCACAGATTTTAACATGAGGTGATTTTATGGTTTCCTCCATGACCGTGATCTGCGATGACCTCATATGATTTGTTTGGTCTCTGGAAGTTTCTGGGGCATAATGCGACGTTGATTTCAAATTTGGCACTCACTTCGCATAATTATATGTTCATTCACGATTAGTTCGATCTTAATTATATCTCTTCACATGCACGATATGGCTGTCATCTGAGTCATTATCATAACCTCATAGGTCACCCTATAACCCAGGGTCTCAAAATAGGGTATTAAAGGCTTCATCTTATCACAAGCAACATACTCGTTTTAAATCGAATCTCTAGCTTAATTAGGGACGAAATGCCAGAGGGTCCCCCCTTCCCCCTGAAGGTCCGTGCAGGTATGGGACCCTGCACTGGCGAGGATTAATTGTAGCACACTATAGTTTGCCTTAAAAAATTGCGTACCTACTTCAAATATCACAAAATTTAATACTTTTTTTCGGACTAAACTATTGTTCAATGTTCAAGTGCTAAAGAATCCAGGCTATGTTTCTTTGCAGTTGAGCAACAGGGCAATTCACATTAGCTTCTTTATATGCGGGTGAAAGGTGTCACCGAACTGATTTTGCAACGTTTTTTTTAATAATTAAAAAAAAAATGATAAGCTGGTGATAATAATGTTACTAAGGCTTACAAGTGAAATACACTTCAGCGAATGTCAAAACTGAAAGTAAAGGTAGGGGTCAAGCAAATAACGAGAGTGGAAATACTATGTACATTTTCTTTGCACGTATGTATTACTAACCTTGTGTATTTTGTTGAACAAGACAAGCCGTCAACTATAAGTTTTAAAAATGAAGAGTTGATGACTTAATGCTATTCGAACTGGCTGTGAATATGTAAAGAAGCGCCAAAATACTGTTCAATGTCAGTTTGGATTAATCCTCACATAATCCCAACCGAGGCCAAGGATGATTGGCTTACCTGATTGCAGCCTGATTCGGACCTAACCCGAGAACCATCTTAGTACTGCCGAGTTGATAAGCAATCACCATAGCGCGTAACAATATACACCCCATCTCTAGACAGCCCTAAATCCCACCAAACTGGCTGAGTGTGTTTACGGCATGCACAGTTTTGTATAATCCATACAGGAAATGACGGCTCTCAACTCAGCGAATCAAGGAACTCGATACTACATGCTCGCACCTTCTGCAGGACGTGACCGTGAAGTCGTCTAAGCCGTGCTGCGGTACAGCTGAGTACTCCTAATCTCGGGGCGGAGAAACGAACCAGATCCGCTAACGGGCTTAACCGGTATCCGGACGTGGGTCATTGTGGTAATCTTGTCTAGTAGGCGCTAGGCAGACACCTTTTTATACAGCTGAGAAGTGAGGACATCTTTCCATACTTTTCATAATGTTCTTCACCAGTCGATGGCAGACCGGACGCATTTCAATTCAGTGGCGTGAATGTTACCATACTTGTTATTTCGTAGATTGCATCTTGTACCTTCGGCATGTATTTGTTTCTAACCAGCAGCGATCTGTTTTCCGGTATCAGATAAATGAGTGGTTCTGAATTACTCTTCATTAATTAACCCGCCATTGACTGGGGTCTCAGCCAAACGCCATTTACGGGGGGGGGGGTAAACGTTCCTTATCTTCCGAACCAATGATCGCAGCGAGACGCGCAAGGCGCAGCATTAGGAAGCTCTCAATGGGATGCATTTAAATAATACTAAAAAGTTTCACATTGAGGTATTATGTCAGATCACTGTAAAGTCAAAGATCAAAATCAAGGTCTTTGAGTGTATGGGCAATACTTTCCATCCAAAGCCTTCCATTGTGACCATGATTACCCAGATTGCTCTCAAAATACTCATCCCACACGAGCTATAAAGGGATTATTAACAAAGTTCAAGGTCAATGTCAGGTCACTGAAGGACGCTATGTGCGAAATATCTAAGAAAGTCATGCTGCATTTATTTTGTGGGTTATTTTACACGTATGACTCGATAGTGATTAGTTATTTTACTACCTGACTTCATTTAAGTGATGTTAGTGTCAAGCTCAGGTCAAAGTCAGGTAACATAATGGGTTAAAATTTGAAATGGTTAAATTCAGTATGAAAACACATGTTTTGTGACCAGTTTTGCCTCAAAAATTCAGCGGTGACATTCATTCGCTCGTAGCTGGTCATTACGAAATTGAAAAACTACGAATACTTAGGAGCCATAAGTCAGTAAAAAATGGTGATATTGTTTTGAAATTCGGTTTGGGAATCTGATTTTGTGGGCATTTCCCCCGACAATCTTATTTCTTGTAGTAGTGTGGGGTCAACAACTTCTTAAATCCGAGATAGCCATTTTGTAGCCCTTGCTATTTGCAATATTGCGCCGTTTTTATTGCATTTTCTCAAAATGTGGCATTTGTACGGTCTGTTGAAATTGATGATTGTTTTTGTCAAACTCGTAACTCGTGACTAAATTTTTTTTAATGAAATTGCTTCCTTTTTACACAGAAGACGTACAAAATTATTCAGAAGAAGGCACCGAAATTTCACTTTGATAACGCTATTCGTGTTTCAGCAATTGAGAAAGTTCGTCAAGGTGGCCAGCCAGCCATGTAGAAAATAGATATACAGGTCACAGTGAGACTGGATGCGCAGCTATAGATTAGATGTGTGCTCTCGCACCAAAGGAAGTACGAATGGCGGGGCTAAACAAAAGCCCCCCCATGACTCGTGTTACAGAAAAATACCAGGGGCTCACTCCGGCACCTGTCAGCATTACACGAGGTCCAGCACATGCTTAGCCTATGTGCGTGACGTCACTCGACTTGCGTTAATATCTCTCTGTCATTATCTCGTAGCACCACCAAACCTATCCCCCGGCCTTAGCTCCGAAAGGGACCCGTCAAAGAAAACGGTCTTGTTCCAGGACATATGTCGTCTTGTACCAGGAAAATAAAAATATGGGCGCTATTCTCCTAAGTATATTCCAAGTGGGTAGAAGTGCAAAATGCCATAGACTGATGCACAGTGCATAGTAAGACGAGAAGCATGCTGTGCTAAGTATACTTGATCGCTTCGGCCTAATTGCTAGAGCGTAACTATGAGGTATACGCTGACTCTCTCTCGTTTTAATTATTGTTTTGATTACGTGGACCTACTCAGCAATATTATGTATGCAGGTGGGCATACATTAAGAGATAATAAGTCAATTTTCACCCGACAAACTGTGTCCAAGAGACCTCAACTTCAGTCATGCTATTAGCGAAGAATTTGCATAACTGATGCGGCTTTTGGGTAACTATAGACACTACATAATTGATCATTCACCCGTTGCCATCTTTCATCTGCCACACTGGAAAATTAAAACATGGCTCTCATTCACATTCATCGGCGTTATCCACTTTTCAAACACGCCTTACATAAACATTGCTAATTGAAACCAGTGTCAGCAACGCACACCCCCAGGACTCGCGCGGTGGACTAGTGCGCCTCGATGCTGTTGGAGATTCGTCTCAGCAGGTGAGGATCGAGATAAGTCGAGTACAACCGACTCATATCTCGACCCCGTGTCATACGGCATCTCAGCCACTGCTTGTCTCCATTGTGTCTGTGACCCTAAATATTCTATCTCACGTGACAGGCCAGTTAGTCGTCGGATTTCGGTAGTCAGTCCAGTCGTCAGTTTGAGTCAGAGTCGTCGGGTTCTCGATAAGCGGAAAGTCAGTATCTGAAGCACATCATCGCTAGAATCGTATCTCACATAATCGTTCCAGTTCGTCTCGAGGTCGTCAGCGTCAGTCGTCGAGTCAGTATCTAAGTTCGTTCATGTCGATTCATTTCGTCTGTCGCAATCATTAAGGCTATAGCCGTCATTGTGTCCGTCTGTCCAGTCTGTCGTCATCTGATCGTAGCCTGCATCGTCTGTCGCTCAATTGATCATTCCGTGTTCAACGTCAAGTCGCTCAGTCTGTCCAGTCGTCTAGTCGTCCAGTGGTGAGTCTGCGAGATCACTCTGCCAGGAGCGGTCGTAACTCGCTGTATCTTCAGATCGCTGCTGACCCAGATCCTGTGTCTGCGGCTCGACATGGCGGGACGAGTTCAGCCACTCACCCCGCACGAGTACTGCACGTTCTACCTCTCGACTAATGGTCTGGGTGGTCGCCCAGAGGAAACCGGGGAGGGAAAAAGTGCCGTGCGGTCACTCTGCGTGCGTGACGCGTCGGATGGCCAGATGGAGCGAGAGATAGCCAGTTGCGTAACTCTGCGCAATGCGCATCATCGCACTCACCTTCAATTATGCGTTACAGACAGGCAAACATGGCAGGTAGGCGTGCCGCTGGACATGCTGCAACGCTGCTCGTTGGTCGTCACCGGCGTCACATTCCGGCTAAAGTGAATCCCTAACGGTAAAGCAGTCAGACTGGAAGGATGCTCATGTTCTCGTGTAGCTTAAGTCACAGGAACACAGATGTAATACGCGGGCATAACAGGTAGAACGGGTGTACTACCAGTGCCGGTCGCGTGTGAGATTAGAGATAGCATTTGTATTTTTGCGATGCTTCTTTTTAAAATGTGTAAGATTACCAGCATATCTAGACGTTCATTGTACTACATCAAACCATATAATCATTACCACGGTTACCATGCAGCATCGGTTTATTCACAAAATACCAGAGATTTATTGATATTTATTCAATACCATTGCGTTATTAGATGGGCAATAAGTATGTATGTAAACAAAGCAAAAGCTGCATTCAGAATAGCCTAAGCAATGTGGGGATCTTTAGACCCATTCAGTACGATTTGAGGTTTGGCTTACCTTTTCATCCTTCAGTCCTCTGATTATTCTCGCCTGTTTGTAATCACTCATAATTTACAGCACAGTACCCGTGGATTAGGCCCTCTGATACGACGCAGTTCGTTTGTATGAATTTAAGGTCTCGCTTCGCAGTCTTTTACCTTTTAATACTTGTCGACCTCAGTTTTAACCCCTAGTCGCCTATCAACACGGTTTTGAATCTTGCGTTTTGATCTGATATTAGTTTGAATTCCAAACGGCGCGAGCTACCGCTGCCTATTCGCGCGCGCCAGGCGTGGCCTGCTTCTGACTCTGGTCCGCTGGTGTGTTACGTTGACAATAGAGATGGGTCAACTCGGTAACTTCCAGTACCCGTAACCAGTTGCAGTGCCTTGTTACTTTGTTTACTTAAAGATTGCAGATTACAACGTACTTTGCCGCCAATACACAGCCAAACTTAAGTTACTATGGTCCAATAAAGGGAAAACAGGATGGCTGGCAGGATATGAGTTCTCACCTCCCCGTCCGGGCTGTTGTGGTTAGTTTTGGATAATATGATTCTCACAGAAAAGAGCATTAAGCAAAATTTGACAAAACAAACAAACTTACCGAAATCACGGCATGGAAACATGACACCGCACATCACTGAATTTTGGAAACACTGGTCGTGGTCACATCTTCAGGCCCGATGGGCTTGGTGTCGTGATTAAGCTTCATTGACTCGCATCGCCCTTGACTCTCGCAATGCATTCAATGAACGATATGCGGTAGTTCGGCCGCTGACCAATACCATGGCAGTGCCGGTACAGTGTGTGGTTACCAGGCTTCTGAGTATGTAAGCAATTCAAGAAATCCCACTAACACTGGTTAATAAAAAATATATATTTTACACTGTATCATTACACGGTGCAAAACAAGCAAAACACACACATAAACCCGCGCTTGACCGGGGTTTCAGCCAAACATCATTGACTGTGGGTGTGTGTGTGTGTGTGTGTGGGGGGGGGGCAATATTGCCCTTTAGTTATCTCCGGAGCCAATGATCACAGCGAGACGTGCACGGCGGCATCCAAAAGCTCTCATTGAGATGTATCTAAAGCAGGCTAGAAATTTGAGAATTGAGGTCACATATCAGGTCAAGATCGGGTCAAAGGTCAAAGTCGAGACATTTGATTTTATGCACCATTCTTTTCATCCAAAGCCTTTGATTGCGACCATGATCACTCATAGTGATCCCAATGGTGTAATACTTTTTCCAGATGAACTGTTTTTTATAAAGGTCAAGGTCAAGGTCAAGACACAAAAGGTCACTATCCGCCAAAGATTTTCGAAAGTCATGCGACATAAGTGTAATGGGTTGTTGTTTATGGCGAATACGATTGTAATAATTATTTCACCATCTGAACTCATTTAAGTGAGGTAGGTGTCATACCCAGGTCTAATTCAGGTAAAAAAATAAGATCAAATTTTAAAATTGATCAATCTGAAAAATGGCATGTGTCTAGACCAGTTTTATCTCAGAAATACATTACTGAAATTGATTTGTCTGTATCTTGTCAAAAAAATAAATAAAATAAAAACAATTTCAAAGTATTACGTCATCAGTTACAACACTTAGGAAGCCATAAATCACTCACAAATAAAGATAATGTTTTGAAGTTTGGTTTGGATATTTTTGATTTTTCATATGCCCCAACATATTTTCTGGTTTATAAAATCTTTAAATATTTTGATATTGTGACAATTTTCCCCAACAAATCATTTTGTTGAATTTTTTGGAGTCAAAAACTAAGATTGTCAAAAATCCGGATTGCCGCCTTGTAGGCCTTGACATTTTCTATCTTTTGAATGTTTTGATGTTTCCGGTTTGCATGTAGTCCAAACGTGGTCTTGTATGTACGGCCTGTTTAAGTTAAGCGGATTTTATCGTCAAACTAGTGTGAAGTGACGTCATAAAATTAGCTTTATCTAAAACAAATTATCGACAATATTTTTTTCATTTTTTGTTCACAGAAGATGTAAAACTAATGTGATAGAAGGCACTGAAAGCTTTAACGTTGATCATGCCACTGTGTTTTAGGCTATCACGAAAACTCGTCAAAGGGGGGGGGGAATATTTGCCCCAGTCAAGCTCGGGTTATGGTATACTGGAGGAGTGAAGACAAGAATCTTATCTTACGCTTATGCGATTTTGACGTTTACGGATGTCAGCCAAACATCACCAGAGCGCTGTTCACAGCTCATAAACCCTCGCCCGGGACCGGTAAGGCAAGATCACTGCGTGTCTGGGTAGGCGGTGCGACCCTACCCTCGGCCTCGGCGTTTCGCCCCTAATTGAGCTAGAGCTTCGATGACAAAATCAGCGTGCTGCTTGTAACGAGAGGAAGCCGCTGATCCGACTATAAGGTCCTGGCTCATTAGGTGACCTATGACTATGAGTTTATGTAAATGATGGCAATCCATGTCGAATGTCGATGTCATGTTTATGTCACTGATGTCATCCACATCGTAGATGCGTAGAAATATAATTTAATTGAGCTAGAATCGTGAATGGAATGAGCACATGATTATGCCGAGGCCAAATCTGAAATCAGCGTCACACAATCAGCGTTAAATATGTTTTTTTTTTTTAATATAGAAAGATGATTTTACCACCACTGTATTGGAATCGTCTAAACGCATCGACACAATTTATTATTGGTGATCGGTTTAGGCTAACTTCAAAATTTGACCTCAGGTCAAGGTCATTTGATTACCCAGGCAGGCCATGTTGTATACGAGGCAACGCGACTTGACGAGACAAACACAGTGTTGTCATGTGCACGTCTCTATCCTTTTTATATCAATAGTTATTTTCACAAAAGTGCTGGTGACCTCAAATGACATCAGCTGATCTTGCGAAGATTATTGCATCCATAATTAAACTTGTGCGATAAAGAATGAGATAAAATAACATTATTCTGAAATAAATGGCCGTATCCATTGCATGTTCTCTGAAAATAAAACATTTGTATATATTGAATATTCCTATTTACTTATAATGGAGAGGATACAGGGGGTAATTTTCTGAAAGTGTGTGTGTGTGTGTTTTTTTTTTGGGGGGGGGGCAATGCTAACTTTATAGATTACATTTTCATTCGATTCGATTCAATTCGAAAAACCGGAACCAATCCTGGCAGCTTATTCGGCAAATATCCGCTCGATTCTTGAATATGGATGCATCATTTGGGGCGGCGCTGCTAAGACTCACTTGGAAAGACTGGACAAATATTCAACACAAGTTTCTAATTTGGCTGGCATCCATTTCTTTCCGGCAATCACAGACTCTAAATTATGATCAACGTGTGGCACTATTTAAAATCCCAAGCCTAGCCAAAAGAAGGATGCAATACAACATCCTTTTCGCATACAAAATTATCACTGCAAAAATTGACTCTGCCTTTTTGCTCGGGAGCTTTTCCGCTGCATGTGCCGGCGAGAATTGACACGATGCGAAATGGCCGGCTCGCTCCTGTATGTCCCACCCGGCATGAAGGAGACCGTTAGACGAGGCATGTTTTGTCGTGTGCCCAAGTTTTTAACGCCTACATGTCTTCCTGTCCGTACTCTGATCCTTTTAGCTGCACGCCTGGTCAGTTTAGGTCACAGTTATTAAACATATCAAAGCACCATCGTTCTTTAACAACTTTATATTTATCTGGAAACTGTTATATGTGTATTTTTATCCGATCCTTTAGCACTTTTTTGCAACATTGCTTCCATTTTGTAAACCTGTGTATTTTAATGAATGTGTGTAGGTATGTGTTTATGTATATGAGCTCTGATAATATTATATGTTGACTTGGGATTTTATTGGGAGCATGCTCCTGTTGCTCATATGTTCTAAATAAATAAATAAATAAATAAAATTCTTACCATGAATCGCCATAGGCCTAATACAAAACAAAATAATTGGAAGGGGCCCCCTCCAAAGTGTACAAGCCGACATCGGTGGGAGCACACGAAATTTCCCTGATCTTAGGTCACCGATATACAGATTCGAGATACGTGAATTGAAGTTACTTATAGTCTAGTAGGATCTCCGTAAATTGAAAACCGATCGGTAAAAAAAAAACTGTGGCTGTGGTACGAGCGCAGACGTTTTGGAAGCACCACCGGGGGGGGGAGGCAGCGGGGGCAGCTGCCCCCTGGCTGACGACAGGGGGGCAAACATATATTTTTGCCCCCCATAATTTCACGGAGGCCCCACTCCCAAAAAGGTGCCCCCTGCTACAACTGGTCAAAATAAAGTAAATAATGTGGCTCTGGTCAAATTTCTTGAATGAGGAAAGCCTGCATGACGACACTGTAGGCCCCATTACAAGACAGGAGCCCCCAGTACTAGACAGGAGGCCCCCAGTTCCAGACAGGGGGCCCATACTAGACAGGACGCCCCCATTGCTTGACAGGAGGCCCTCAGTACCAGACAGGAGGCCCCCATACTAGACAGAAGGCCCCTATACTAGACAGGAGGCCTCCATATTAGACAGGATGCCCCCAGTACTAGACAGGAGGCACCCATACTAAACAAGAGGCCCTCCATTACTAGACAGGAGGCCCCCATACGAGACAGGAGGCCCCACAGTACCAGACAGGAGGCCCAATACTAGACCCACAGTACTAGACAGGAGGCCCTCATACTTGACAGGAGGCCCCCCTACTAGACAAGATACCCCCAGTATGAGACAGAAGGTCCTCATACTAGAAAGAAGCCCCCCATACTAGGCAGGAGGCCTCCATACTAGACAGGAGGACCCCAGTACCAGACAGGAGGCCCCATACTAGACCCACAGTACTAGACAGGAGGCCCCCGTACTAGACAAGAGGTCCACAGTACTAAACATGAGGCCCCTATACTAGACAGGAGGCTCCCAGTACTAGTCAGGAGGCCCCCAGTGCTAGTCAGGAGGCCCCCATACTGGACAGTAAGCCCTCAGTACCAGACAGACGCCCCCATACTAGACAGAAGGCCCCCAGTACTAGACAGGAGGCTCCCATACTAGACAGGAAGCCCCCAGTACTAGACAGGAGGCCCCCATACTAGACAGGAGGCCCACCAGTACTAGACAGGAGGCTCCCATACTAGACAGGAAGCCCCAGTACTAGACAGGAGGCCCCCATACTAGACAGAATGCCCCCGGTATTAGTCAGGAGGCCTCCAGTACTAGATAAGAGGCCCCCAGTACTAAACAGGAAGCCCTGGTACTAAACAGAAAGTCCCTTGTACTAGACAGGAGGTCCCCATTCTAGACAGAAGTCCTTCCAGTACTAGACAGGAGGCCCCCTGTACTAAAATGGGGTCCCTAAAAACTTTCCCTAATGTTGCAAGACTTTCGGATTTGGCCCACTTCAGTTTGAGAAGGCCTACATTTTCATCTTTTTATACCTATATATTTGTAATAATATGTCTGACCTAGGTCCTAGCCCCGACTATAAATAGGGAAGAAATAGCAAAATGCCCCTGGTCTGACCTTGCCTACATGAGGCCCCTGTCTGACAACGAAATATAAATTTTCGCGCCGCTTCGCGGCGCATCTATAACACAAATTAAATGATATGTGGGTCAAAACTACATTACAAACTCGCACCTATTTGCGGTGCATTTATTTGTTTTGCTTACAGGTTGTTACTTAATGTAAATTTATAATTGGGCGAAAAAGTTAGCTTTATTCCTTTTTAACGCATTTTTAGTGCAAAACAGCACTTTTAGAGGTCCGCAGACCGGCACCATACGCAAAGCGACGCATTGATGAGAATGCATATCCAGGGTGTAAAATTTAAAAAAAATCGCGCCGCTCCGTGGCGCAATTCCATTTCCGCAATTTTAAGAGTTTCATGACTTGACCCCCTCTCCCAAAAAATATTCGAAGTTGGTATAGCTGATTTCAAACTGATGCTACTGGATTCAATGTTGAAAGGGCAGACCTTCAGATTATTAACTCGAGCTTCTAAAAGTTAGTATAGCTCATGCCATACCTGCCATACTGCATTCTCCATCCTTGTAACATGCCCTTTCAGCCGTTTTGTTTGACCCTTCAACGCTTGGGAATGGAACCCATTCCAAATTTAGAAAGGGTTCCTTTCAAAGCGCCTTCCCCCAGAACAAAATCCTGGATACGCGCCTGACTTTATATTTTCTTTTCGTTCTTTCTGGTAAATTACATTTTTCAAAATGGTAGCTCTGTAGTATGCAATATGGCATGGAAAAAAAACGACTTGAACACGCACTCTTGAGGGCCTCTGATAAAAACACGTCTTGAAAGGGGGGTAAAAGAAAACTGACATCGGTATCGCTATAGTATCACAAACTTGATGGATGCCCTTACAGCCAGGGAGGCCCCTGGGAGAGGAGGCCCCCCTGGGGAGAGGAGGCCCCCTTCGACTTTGCCCCCCAGGAAAAATCTGGTGGCGCCGCCCCTGTTTGGAGGTGGCGTCACGCGGCTTGGCCAGTTGACCTGATCTGATCTGACCCGGGGTCAAGCATCTAGCAAATGTGGGTAATTAATGTCCAAACTCCTGTGCCAAAAACGGCGGCATGCTGCGCCACCATCACCAGCACCATTTGCAGCGCCGCCGTTTTTCCGCTATTCTCGAGAATAACAAAATGCGGGGCGTCTAAAAGCACAGCGCGATTTTCTGTGGTTAGCTCCCAGAATAATATGTGGTCTTCAAATCCGCAGTCTGACGCCTGCAAGGACAGCCTACCTCAACATGTGATAATCTGTTAATAAGTAAACAAACATGACAAGCAACTTTCAGCATCGATGCTGTCTCGCCGGGAACTGTCTACAAGAGACAATTTAGCCCTCGCCCTGCCGGGGGACCGTTGATGACCTCTGTAGCCTAAGCTGAGCTAAAATGTGAGGACTTCATTTTCTGTTGCATTTATCAAGTGCTTTCGAATACTTCTTTTGTTTGTTCTTAGCTGTAATGGATCCCGAGATATTCGAAGCGAAGTCATTAAACTGCCAACATTGACCTTTGGGGAATCTGGTGACTTTAATATTGACCTGTGCCAAAAATACCCAAGAAAACTCCGAATGTCCATGTCGACAGCTTTTGTGAAAAAAGTGTCTGTCTAGCTCCCTTGTTTTTTAGTTAGATTGTGTCAATCACTGGCGGATCCAGGGGAGGGGGGGATTAGGGACAAATGCCCCACATACCGCCTGAAATCGGCGCAAATTTACACATTTCCTGATGTAGAAGGAGATCTATGCAACTTTTACTCGAGAAAGTTTATTTTAAAACATGAGGGAGCGAAATCCGATGATTTTTTAAAAATAATTTTGATTAACTTTTTCGGGATGATGTCCCCCATGACGCCAAAAACGAAATCCTAGATCCGCCAATGGTGTCATTGTGATCCCCCCCCCCATCCCCACCATGGCGAAGTTGTCTCAGAGGCCCACCGGGGCGCGAGTTAAGTCAACAGGGAAATATGGAAATTATTCCTCTTCCGAGGATACGCTAGATAGCAGACCTTCTGGATCATGTTATCATAGACTTATCTTGATGAACTAGTTACAAATTTGGCTCAGCGACTCTTACAGGGTCAGCCAAGGTCATCCGAGGTCACCAACTCTATCTTGTCAATGACTCTCGACATAATGAAGACAGATAAGTGAAACCGGCAGTCGGTACCAATGTTTTTGTCTCGTCGAGACACGTCTCCCAATATACAACACGACCTACTTGGATTACAACTTGTCCTTAACCTGAGGTCAATTTTTTAAGTTGACCTAACCTGATCAACGCCAATATGTCTCAACGTGCCTTGATGAGACAAACACGATGGTGTCTCAAATTATTAGTCTTTATTAGGTAAAATGTGATTGGTGAATAAACTTTTTTTTTGAAAAAAAAAATCGGTTATGTTACATTCCATGAACCCCAGAGCCTTAACTATTCATTTTAGCTAAAATTAATGTCATTTTTCAAATTAAATGTTTCAAGACCTTTCGATTACTCGCTTTTGTTGGTTTCTAGCCATCATAGTATTATAGATATTTTGGATTTTCCAATCGTAGGTCTAAAACTGAAAAAATACCTTTTTATTAATTTAGTCCGAATGTTTTGTATGGATGGCTTTCCGAGGTCAGGGCCCGCGCTAAGCAGAGCTTGTGGGCTGTCCTGACCTCACCACCGATCGCGCATTCTGTTGGCCGGACAGAATTTAGACGACGAAAGCTTTTTACGTGCCCGACATACCTGGACACGGTCCGCCCCGCTCACTGACGTCACTGGCTTGAGTGCGACGCTTGCGCCAACCGACCGCAGGCCATCCCAGTCAGGAGCAAATAGCGAGCGCCGAAGCGACTCGAACCCGGGCTGCCAGTACAGGGATATTAATCGTACTTTGGGGACTTACAGGGCGGACTTTGATGACCTTGGTGACCTCAATATTGAACTGAGCCAATACATACCAGAATTAATTTTGAATTGTTTATGTCCAGAGATTTCGATTTTTCCCGCGATTTTTCTAGGCCTTTCAGTTTTCTTGTTAGATGTTAGGTGTCTACCCAATGGTGACAAATACTCCGCTGGTGCCAAAACCAGTTTTTGTGTGACCTGTTTCAATTTTAGCTAGGTTATTCGCATTGTGCGTTACGCAATTAGTTAAGATACTCGAAGGTATACGATGAGGGAAAATTAAAGCTCCACCAATGTCATACTTGAGTACTGCTGTAAAAGTGATTAAGTCACTTATAGTGACAAGTGATCAGTTATAGCGACAGTGATTGAACAACTTTTTCCCTCCTTCCGCCAACGATGGGACCTGAGCCAACCATCGCTTCAACAGACCAGTACCAGTACTGCATTCTGTGTCCATATCGCCCATCCCACCGGAATTTCTGTCCCTTCGAAACGACCCGTGGTCACCGGCTCCTGAAGGCCATCCGTCCTTCGGCTGCAGAAACCCAGTCTGTTCGTGATGTGCATGAATAAAATGAATAAATGAAGCACTCACTCAGACCAGCCTGCAAAACACCTGTACATCTGGTACGGAGACTTGCACTCTAAGATGGCTAGCCAGGTAGGGGGCAGCATGCGCGGCCGCCACCTGCAGTTAAAATATATCCACATATTGGACATGTATAGGACAAGTGAAACGCGATGCCAACAACGGCGGAGATCGAACCAGCACTCTTCTGAAGATCAATATACTCAAAAGAATGCCAGTTTTTACGAATTGTCAAGGTCAGTGGAAACTTGCTGACGCAAGCAGGCTCAGATATTCACTATTAATGACGATTACGTAATACGTATAACTGCGCAGCTGGGACAAAGCAATCGTTGGTCGTTATTTTACCAGCGTCAACCATCTACGCTCCTCTCACGCATCCAAAACAATATTGTATATACAAATAAAATGCTCGAATCTCGGAAATCCTCTTCATCTTCTCTTTTCATTTGGGCTAGTGGCGCCAATCGGTACAATCATTTTGAGAATTATAGTGGTGTAGGCCGATGAATAACACAGCGAAGTGAGCTATTTATGTCGGTGTGAATGTCCCTCACATTGCCGGTATTTCCCGTTGGCAGAAGAGGTACGGATGGATGACACCCGACCATGGCGTCCTGTCTCCTGTCCTGTCCTGAGTCCTGTCTCCCCAAATCGGCAGCTGGCTGTCTCCTGCGAAGGCCCCTCCTATACTGCTGCCCGGTGCAGCATCCACAATGACTCAGCCTCCACGTGATAGATGCACATTTACATACAAAGCACTGTTCAAATCACTTAGTTTATTCATCTCGGCGGCCACAGCGAAGTTCCCCAAATCGGAGACAAGATCCGGCATCACAGGAGGCGTTTTACGTCGTCACGCTAAAATTCCCGGCCCTCTGGCACCGCCGCCGCCCTGGTAGCGCAATGGCGAGGCTGGCGGTGTGGGGGGAGGGGGGGGGGGGGGGGGGGGGGAGCCGGTCCGGCGGGATGGCCGTACATTGTGATCGGCGACGCACGCATTTCATCTGGTCTGCTAGTGACGCAGTGCTCAGCAACCGACGATTGTTTCAGTAGACATTGGACACAGTTGGATGATGAAGGCATTGATAGAAAAAATCACCTAAGAGTTTCCAAATAGAAGCGATATACGAGCTAACAAAAATCTGTTGAATTACTAGATGTGGTCTGTACCACCGCACCTACCACTAACGCCTTTCAGTCATTTCGATATTCGATATATACTATATACGGACAGGTCAAAATGTTGAGTGGTATTGTTGGTTACGAGGAATATTTGCCGCTTTTATGTTTACCCCCGAGTTACTGGGGGGCTATTTTAGCCCCCTCCCGTTATGTTGCGATATCTCCTTACCCGCCATTACTATCGTCACCAAACTGGCAGTACATACATTAAATCTGACATAAATTTTACACATTCAGGCCAAAGGAAAAATATAAGGTAATGATAGGTCAATCGGGAATGACGTCAGAGTGACGTCATGTCCGTGTTGAAATGTTGTTGAAATGTTCGCCATGTTGTTGAAAAATAAGGGTTTGGTGAAAACCCCGTCAAAAGTACAATTTATCAGAAACAATCCATTTATATATATATATATATATATATATATATATATATATATATATATATATTAATATACATATATATAATACAATGGAATGGTATTAGACTTGGCTATGAAACTATCATCTCAGATTTATATTTGTATTGAATTTAACAAAATATAAATCCATGGACATTTTATTTTTGTTTATATTTACGAAATCAAAGTTTTCCAAAACCAGAACATATGTGATTTACACTTATCCGGTGACTATGTGTACCAGGTTTCATGTAAGCATCGTCAAAAATGATTGATTTATGATCTTTCAAAGACAAAAATCGACCATCTCTCACATTATAACCATGCATAAAAATGAATGTTCCGATTATGCTTCTAACTTCCATTTATATGGAACAAACAATGTTCTTAGGACACTTTTTGCGTTGTACACGAAGAAAAAGATAAACATGTGTTAAAACGCCTAATGACCGTTATCTGCAGTTTAACCTCATCACCTTGGATGACCTTGACCTTTCCTAAGATCATCAACAGCTTATACTAAGCAGTATCAAACACACGAATCATACCGGTTCATGTACTTCTGATGCGTTAAACATCGTATTTTTGCGCTGCAGTTCCATCCATCGAAACTTAATGACACGGTAAAAAAAAAATTGCCCTTTACGTGACCTTTGATTTCATCAGTGACCCCGAGTTCAGCGATATTTGGTTTCTCTTCTCAAATGTTTTAGGTCGATCACATGCCGTTTCAATTTGTAAGATCGATCCAGTAGTTCCTGAGATCGTAGGGGGCTAAAAATAGACCCCTCAGGCCAGTAAGTTGCGTTATGGAATATGTTCCAGAAACTCGCGGGTTAACCCTCGCCTTACGGGGAGAGGGGGACTGACAGGCTCCCTGATATTTTTATTGAATAACTTTTTACACATAAAGCGCATCTTGCTGAATTTTTCAGTAGATGAGTTTAGAACAATTATACGTATTCTGTTATTTTTTTATTATTCAAAGTGGCCGAGTATTTTTTTGAAGATAATGACGTTTTAGTGACGTCATGTTGGTAAAAAACAGTTAATATTGGACAAATCGTAGAAAGTCGAGTTTTTAAAAAAATTGTAAACACAAACGGAAATGATAAAACAAATATTTTAAATGCCAGTCTCAGATTTGCAAAAAATTGTCTTTGACCTAAACAAATATGCTGCTCTGTTCTATGCTCTGCTCTATGTTGCTTGGTTTGGAAGTTTAACAAGGGGGCCTGTCAGCCCCCCACCCCGTACGGCGAAGGTGAGAAACGATACCCGTAAGGCGAGGGTTAAATCTAAATACGATGACCGATATTGCAAAGTTTCACTGCTCTGCTGGAGCGAATTCAGCAGATAATTTATAGACATTTTTTTTACTCCACCACCCAGTGAACAGGTGACCAGGAGTGCCCCTTCCCGCGATCCCAGCAACACACAACAACTTACGTTAACACCAAGGGAGAACTCGGAAATACAAAATCGTGGCACTCCCAGCTATAATGAAAAGGAAAGAAACATAAATCCGCAAATGGGATAGATATATTGGGATCGTGTTAGACAATAGACATGGTTAATTTATATACAAGAAAGCAAGAAGAGGTAATTGCAGAAATCAACAAATGACTGCCCAATCAAAACACCTTTAGTTATGCTTTCCTATGTGTACGGGGTAAGTAAGGGTCACACTCATACGGGTCGCACACAAAACTTTTTTTACTCTTTCCTGGTGAAAAAACCCGTCGTAGCCGGGTAACAGGGCGTTATACATCCCCCACCGGGTGTTAAACTCTTTTTACTTACTCTCGCCAAGAGAGTGAACAAAAACTCCGGGTGTGAGAAAATTAAAAGTCTTCCACCCGGTGGGTGGTGAAAAACGTATGTGGGCCCTGTTACCCGGCTGTGGTGGGTTTACCCTCTTAGGAGAGGGTAAGAGTTGTGAATGTAGAAATGACTGATCGTCAGACTGAGTATTTGTTGAAATTTGTTTAAACTTGTTCTTAGTCAATTAAATGTTAATCATCCTCCCCGTAGCTTATAGGTTACTTCGCTTCTTTCCCCACAAGCAATGCACCATGTTGAATACGACTTTCACCGCCAGCTATTTAGATACAAGGTAGGCAGCATGACTGAAAACTAGTTTTCCAGAACCCACCAGGGACGCTGATTTCTTGGCTAAGAGAAGAGGGTCCCGGCTTAACAGGTACACGTACAATTACAATGAGATGATGAAATCAAGCAGCCTTATCATTTTATCATCTAAATGTTACATAACCAGTAACAGACGCCTTAATCGGTGAATTGGACGAGTGAGCCCGTATAAACCCGATAGAAAGGAATTGGTCTGCTGTCATCTAAACTACACTCCATAAGTATAGGAGCCATGCAGGACTCTGTTACCATGGCAGCCACCATGACTCACCTTATCCGTTTCATAGCAGGATAACGTTTTCTGACACTCCTGACGCGGCACGTGACACGTGCCATGATGACCCAGCACGTGAGACGAAACATGTCAATAACATAATTGATTGAATGGGGCTACCAGCTGGCGAAGACCGTTTGTCAATCAGATGCTAGTTAAGTAAGATATAAGCTATTCAAAAGCGCTACGGTCGGGCCGGGTCGGGCTGGGTCGGGTCGGGTCGGCCGCTTTTAAGTGATAATAATCCATTTATTCGGTAGGACTCGCGAGCGCTTCGCACTCGCTCGTAATGACAAGCGACGCAGATTAGCCCCAACAAGGCTCTTACATGAGCATGCAGACATTGTTCAACCGCCCACATCGACTTGTTTAAAAGCAGGACGTGCCTGACGCAAATCGCCGCTTGCAGCATCTCGCTAGCAAAAGGGGAAGTCCTCCATCAAACTGAGGCTTACCTTGAGACATCCTTTGACAGCGTGGTTTATTTATAGCCAGAATTTGCTGGTAACCGAGCACGTCTGTAGACCACAGTTATTCAGGTCAATGGCAGGGGTGGAAAAATTGCTTTGAGTGGACCCCGACCAAAAGTCGCACATGAAAAAATGACCCCAGCCAGCCTAAGCTAGGATCATTTTGGAGGTTCCCTCTGCATAAAGGCACGTACATTCAGGCGCAGGGGCGCCGGAACTCCCGAAAGTTGGGGGAATGGAGGTATTCTGAAGTAAATTTTTTAATGCAACGCCATAGGCGTAATGATAAAATCTGACAAAAATAGGGAGGCTTCCCCCTCTGCCCCCCCCCCGGTTCCTGCGTCCTTGTTCAGGCGTTATCAGACATAAAATTGTTGACTGTGTTTTTTCGCAAGTGCGGAAAATAGCGACACTTACCGTTGCTATCTTTTACTATTACTCCTGCGCCGTTATATTTCCTTCCGTGATGGAGGCATGCCCTTACGCATAAAGGCACGTGGGAGACACTGAATGGTCGCTGGTAAACCACGTAGAATCCTCTGACAGTCAGTAAACCTATGGCTAAAATACAACAAGGTCTGGGTTTTGGCCGGGTCCGGGTCGCGGGGCCGGGGTAACACTTCATTTTTTTCGACTGGAAAGGGTGAAGTTAAATCAGTTGGAAATTCAAGAGCTGAAACGCAACTGCTAATTTAAAAATGCTAGTGTTTATACCTACCGACTGACGTGATTATGCTACGTGATGAAGAAATACATCTGATTTGATTTTGACGAAAACAGTAATTCTAAGGGATTATCACTTGGTTTCACAGAAAAGGCATGTAATTATTCTTTAACTGTCCATTGTTGCACGCCGGTACCTCATCAGAATGAACATTTTGTCCCCGACCTTGTCCATAAGGACAGAACACTTAAGCACCCATGGTCAATGGATTTGGAATAATCATGACATTCTATACCAATAACCTGGAGTTTAACAGGTCAATAACTGGTGACTCAATCAACCTCTGGCACTGGCGGATCCAGAAAGTGTGATTTTGACAGTTTGGGGGGGGGGGGCAAATCCCAAAAATTAATCGGCCATAATGTCTGAAAACTCATCGGATTTCGCTTGGCCCTTATGCATCAATAACTGATTAAAGACAAACTTTCTCTAGTAAAGATGACGCTAGTTTTTACGACAAAAGCTCAGGGAAATGTGNNNNCGTTCAAGCTGATATCGATAGAGTTGAAAGCGATGCACCGGCATTTATTTTGCGATGATGCAGTTGCAATGTAACACTTTTCACATTTGGCCTTTCATTGACGAATAAACATCTCCAACATCAGAACCATCGGTAGGTTCTGAGAGGTCAATGAGCCCTATTTTATGACTAATGGTGACGCAATAGCTGCGTTAATGATTGTGTACCTACTGCTGTGCAGCAGTACAAATAAATCACAATCCGAGATTGACAATTGCACAAGCGTTACGCAGAGAGCCATCACATTGCTAGGCAGCTGGTGTTGACGTTAGTGGCGGAGACCCGTGGACAGAGCGTCCTGCGTCACTCGGCCACTGCCAGCCGTGTTCGACGCCGCTGTTCTCACCTGACGTCCAGATCGTCAATGCGCACCCAGAGGTCGCTGAAGTTGTCGCTGTACTTCTTGTCCTGCTGACTGGAGGCGTGGCGGCCGCGGGCCACTGCCGGAGCCTCCCTGGTCGGGGAGTCAGAGCCTCGAAACCGGGCTTCCTCCGACGGTACCTTGCCACCACCTCCGACACCGCCGGCATCGCTATCGCCGCTATAACCGCCGTCACCGTCACCGTCACCGTCACCGCCGCCGGGCCGCCGCCGTCGGTTGAACCTGTGGAGTGCAGACAGACGTCAGAAATGCTGCCCAATCTCGGGTGAAATGTCATACAAGAGCATTAAATGCAGGATAAATACATATCTTAATATATCATTATATGCCATCACAAGAAAATTTTCGAAATATATTAATTGTAAACAGCGTGTGGTTTTAAATCAATGTTTTCTAACAGCAATCCTTTGAATTGATATTGCTGTCTAATGTCTAGAGCCTTGTCTAGTAGCATTGGTTAACATTTTAACGACGTCTATAACTATTCGTTTAAATCGCCAAACGTCATCTCAATATTGTTGCCAGTGCATAGCATGTTCAAATTAATTAACCTCTAGTCAGAATAAAGGAATAGAAACGCTATTTCTAACTGCCATCGTATATCTGTCCTTGCCACCTAAATAACTGCTGCCTTCAGACTCTACGTGTCTTTTCGGGACAACCTTTGCTTTGGTGAAGGACGTTTCCTAATTAATTGCCGGAACTAATTAATCAGAATAGCATACGAATGTGTCACCCGTCTGATTCATGAACTTTTTGTCTCTGTGAACCATGGTCTTCCTGAAACGCAAGCACACCTCACAATCGTGTATATTTAACACTCTTTCAAAAGCATCGTCTAGGAAAACACTATGTCACGGTGAATCCTGTCTAAAACTAAGCCATAAACTTCGTGTGAACTTCAAAACATGGGTGTCGTTTTCTATAGGCCTGGTAGGGTCGGGGCCATACCAATAATTACACTTTTTAGCACAAGGCCTACGGCGTTGCATGTTAAGATGACATTGATGAAATATTTAAAGTTAACATTGGAGCCCTACCAATCATTTTCAGAAATTACAACCTTGCTTCAAAGATACATATAAATAGGCGCCATAAAACCATTTTGTTGCGGCGCCCTTAAGCCCCAATCATCATCATCATCATCAAAGATACATATCTATAATGTACTTGAATGTTGACAAATGTGTGTACTTTAAAGGGACACTGCCACCTTAACATTATATTTGAGTTCAGATAGCCATTTTCCGTGCTTGGCATTTCAATTATGTATGGTATAAGTTAAAACAACCACCGAGGTCGAATCACAAATAAATTTTAGTTTGGTTTTTACATCTGTAACATCCCCAGTCCCCAGTGTTTTTGAACAGGGACCCTGATCCGATGACGTCGTCACTCTTTCTATGATAGCCGTTTATGATAGCCGGCTTGTTTTACATTTGGCCATACATTAGCCGTACATATGGCAGCGTGAAGGTCTTATTTATTCCCGAATTTCCTTCATATGACGTCATCAGCCCAAATATTAAAACCTATTTTTTAAATGAAATTGAGCATTGTTTGTGAGAAACAAATGTCATAATCGTGTTCGGCAGCAAATACTTCATACTAAGTACCACAAGCGGCATACATTAAAGAACTTTGGGAAGGTGGCAACTGGCAGTGTCCCTTTACCGTAAAGCCGTCCACATAGGTAGCTCACCTTCGTATCCTTTCCCTGGGTCCAACTCTGGTCACTTTATATCCTGCCTGTCTCAGAACGTCCAGCACAGTGTAGTTTCCCAGAAAATGGCCTGTAAACAAATAAACACACACACTTCAAAACACAGTCCCGAAAAGGGCATAGGAGCGTTGACAAGTGGCCGGACAGACCTCACTGTGACCGCCGCCTCCGGCACAACAAAAACGTCGCACGGCACGCATGTGCGCCTGGCTGCGCCGCTAGCGGCAGTTAAAGGAAATAGTTCACCTTCAACATGGGTTTTGAACTGAGATAGCAGTTGTGTAGCCCATGTTGAAAAACCCTAACTGCAAGTTTTCTGGGCTGAAAGTGAAAAGGCTCTCCAGCCGAATATATTTGACTTTTTGTCGAAGGAATGTGGGCCTCACGCACCTGGGCAGAGGCTATTGTGGGCCTCACGCACCTGGGCAGAGGCTATACAGTAATCTTACGCGACTACTTTCGAATATCTGATTGGCTAAGCCACGTTCGACGTTGCGGAGAGTACGCATATATAGTTTTGATAACATTAATCATGTACGTCCTTCTGTCCTGAATCGGCGCGATGTATGGCTATTTTTGACATGAAAAGAAGTTGCATTTCAAAATATAGTCAAATCGTGTTTGAAAAAAACATCCAAGATGAACTATTTCCTTTAACAGTGCAGCTCATCATACACAACAAACTAATCACCGGTACCGGTAGACAAACCTTCCATCCATCATCATCGCTCGTGGCTCGCAGGCACACCATATGTAAATTAACACACCGGAACACCCACCACTGGATAACTGACTCCTTTCCCTCGTCCGGCGTCCCTCCCCGTCCAATAGCACTCCCCGTCCCTCCGGCCCGTCCAATAGCACTCCCCCCGTCCCTCCGGCCCGTCCAATAGCACTGCCCCGTCCCTCTGGCTCTGGCCCGTCCAATAGCACTCCCCTCGTTCCGCTGTCTGCGTCACTGGCTGGGAAAACGACGCATGACGTTTCAATTCGCCCCTCATCGGATCGATTCAATGGCGCAAAATGATAGTGACAAAGTGCGTTTGCACACGCAGCGTTATCAGTTGTACAAAGTAATAGCAGTGGCCTTGATTAGCCATTGTGTTGCCATCTGACTGCATGTATACCAAACTTGTGCCCGGATCCCGAAATTGGATCTGGGACCCCAGTGGATCCTTCGGTATAAAATGCATGAAGATATTGGATCCCACTGCGTAAAGTGCATGAATATCTGGGATCCTCCTGGATCCCTTGGCGTAAAATGCTTCAGGATCTGGGATCTCGGCGGATCTCTTATTTAAACGAGCCTCAGATCTTGAAACACAATATGCAGGGACAGACACAAAAAATTGTGGTCTCTGTTTTGCGGATATATAGTAAGTACCTACTCTGCAGACAATTTGTACATGCAAATTTCCTTGTAAGTTGTACCTATTAGCAGACATATGTATATATTGCAATTAAATTTACAATATGGTAACATTAGCAAGAAGTAGGTTCCTACCAGCGTCGCCCCTGGATCCCGCGACTGGATCTGGAATCCCAGTGGATCCCTCGGCATACAATATAACAGAATATGGGATTTGGGTGGATCCCTCGGCTTATTGCTTACTTGGATCTGGTGTCCATTTGGATCCCGGGACACAGCACACATATCCGGATCTCAGCTGGATCCCGGATCCAGGCACATGTCTGATGTATACAGACACATTCGCATTATAAGTGGGCCGCGGCGGTGGCGGCGGCGGCGGCGGCGGCGGCGGCGGCGGCGGCGGCGGCGGCGGCGGCGGCGGGGCGCAGCAGCGTGCAGGGAATGACCGCGAAGCCCCATCAGAGCGGCCGCGCCGCCGGGGCGGGGAGTCCAGTTCGGCCCGTGCTCGTGCCCGTTTTACTGTTAGTCGGACACTCCTTTACCCGGCACACCGTACATATGTTTTTCGCGGCTACGCGCCCCCTCCCCACCCCTCGGCCTGCAGGGGGGAGGGAGGCGGAGTGCCGTCCCGGTGCGACTGTCGGGCCGCCCCGGCCCGGCTGGCGGCCAACTCAAATACACCGCTGCCATCAACAGCGGCGTCATCACAGGCGGCTGATCAGAGGCGCCGCCTCAGCCGGGCCCAGCGGCCCCGCCTGAGGTGCGACCCGCCGACAAGGCCGACACCTGAGTCCCCGTCCACCTGCGGGGCATCTGATCCGGGAACGCCACGCAACGCCACGCCAGGCCACGCCACGGCCCACGCCGCGTCGCGCCAGGCCGCGCCGGGCGACAATCTAACGCCGTAAGTTACTGCAGGACATTCAGAGCCCGTTTGTGTTTAGCGTGGCGGATAGTCGCCGTGCGATGACAATCAATGAGCGCCGCGACACGAGCCCGAAACAGACGACCGACTTTACGGAGCACGCACTGACTGTCACAGCCGTCAGCGAGCAACGCGTTAAAGCGCTCGTATAGCCGCCGGGCCGGACCAACTAGCCGCCGCGCCCGCGTAATAAAACCGCACGGGACGACGCGGCGCGGCGACGTGGCCGTGTGGCGGCGTGTTGCGACACTGTGACACAGTGTGCGACACTGAGGCGGCGTGGGTGAGACTGTCGCGACGGAGCGACGCGGCGGCTCGGCGGCCGGCCTGAGTGGGCCCGCCGCCGCTGCCTCGGAGCATCCCTCCTCAGCGGGTGTGCCGGCCTGCATAATATGTCGGCGTGGGTGGCCGTCCGCCGCCAGCAGGACGCGACGGCACGACTAAAACAATGGCCGTGTCCGGGGACTGTGTCCGTGTCCGGGGACTGTGGCCGTGTCCGGGGACTGCGGCCGTGCCGACTGACCGTGTCCGACTGTGGCCGTTCCGGCGACTGTGCCGTGTCCGGGACTGCCGTGTCCGGACTTCTGACCGTGGCCGGGACTGTCCTGTCCGGACTGTGCCGTGTCCGGGGACTGTGCCCGTGTCGGGGACTGTGACCCGTGTCCGGGACTGTGCCGGTCCGGACTGTGGCCCGGGTCCGGACGGCGTATCTGGGATGTGGCCTCCGGCGACATTGGCCGTGTCCGGGACTTGGCCGTGTCCGGGGACTGTGGCGCGATGTTCGGGACTGTGCGTGTCGGGGACTGTGCGTTTGTCTGGGGACTGTGGCCGCTGTCCGGGACTGTTGCCGTCCGGGACTTGGCCGTGTCCGGGGGACTGTGCCGTGTCCGGACTTGCCGGTCCGGGACTGTGCCTTCTGGGACTGTTACCGTGTCCGGGGACTGTGGCCGTTCCGCGGGACTTGGCTTCGGACGTGGCCAGGTCGGGGACTTGCCTTGTCTGGACTGTGCCGTGTCGGGACTGCTGGCCCGTGTCCGGACTGTACCGTGTCGGGGACTGTGCCGTGTCCGGGGACTGTGCCGTGTCCGGGACTGTGGCGTGTCCGGGACTTGACCCGTGTCCGGACTGTGCCGTGCCGGGGGACTGGCCGTGTCCGGACTGTGGCCGTGTCTGATTGGCCGTGTCCGGGACTTGCCGTATCGGACTGTGCGTCGGACTGTGCCGTGTCCGGGGGACTGTGCAACCGTGTCCGGACTGTGCCGTGTCTGGGGACTGTGGCCGTGTCTGGGACTGTGGCCTGCCGGGGACTTGTGGCCGTGTCGGGATGTGGCCGTGTCCGCGTGACTGTGGCCTGTCCGCGGACTTGCCGTGTCCGGGACTTGCCTCTTCCGGGACGCGCCGTGTCCGGACGCGCCGTGTCCGGACTGCTCCGACTGTTGCCGTCCGACTTGGCCGTGTCCGGGACTGTGCCGTTCGGGACTGTGCCGTGTCCGACCTGCGCCGTGTCCGGGACTGTGCCGTGCCGGACTGTTCCGTCCGGTACTTGCGCCCGTGTCCGGACTCGGCCTTCCGGACTTGGCGTGTCCGGGACTGTGCTGTCCGGACTGTGCCTGTCCGGACAGCGACGGAGTGCCGCTGAGCGCGCGGCCCGGTCCAGGGCAACACCCGGACATGCCGAGAGGAGAGACGAGACGGAACGAGATGAAAGAAGACGGTCCCAGACGAGACGAGAAAAGACAAACCGGAACAAGACGAGCCGAGCCACAAGACGGAAGACATATCAAGACAAGGCGTGTCAAGCCAAGCCTAGGTGAGTCAAGCAGAGCCAAGAACTGGGTTCAGCTGTGCCAAGCCGGTTCTCATGGTAGCTTTAACCGATTCTGCCGGCAGCCCATAGCACACCCACAAACGAGGCAGCATACTACTCAGCGACGCATTCCAGCCAGCAGCTCAGGCCGGTGTTGTGAGCACGGTACTGGCATATTTGGTAAATAGCTGTTGGGGAAGGACCCGCGGAATGGAACGCCCAATGGAAGAAAGGCTGTTACATTTACATGAGTTCCAGAACAAAGGGCGGGCTTACCGCTTCAGCAATGGGACATGTTTCTTATGCTAACGTTTACAAGACAGGCGAGTTGCGAGTTGCGATATCACTTTGCATCACAGTGCGACAGGTAGGTAAGCATACAGAGGGGCTCATACGGAGACAATGAGATGAATTTGTATAGTGGCCAACACAAACTTCAGGCAGCAATTCAATATAGTGGAACACAAACGTCATGCAGCAATTCAATGACGATCACGATTGGTGTTGGACCAATCGAAGAAGCATTACCTTCTTCGTTGACCTAAGACACTTTTTGAACGTCCTTATTTTATATTTATGTTAGTTGATCAGTACAAATTGCAATTGATTAATGGTTACCAATTTAAACCTGATTCGCAAAAATATTCATTGCAAGGTGAGCCTAAGCTGTTGAAGAAGCGACATTATTTCAAGGTAGCATGTGAGATGTTAATTAAATGAATCTCATCAGGGACGCTAAAATATTAATTTCTACATAAACATAGTCATAAATAGAAGAACAATCAACACGATGTGGAACATTAAAAACCATGACTTATCATCATACACAACACATAACAGCAAACAGACTGCGCTGACGATATTTCTCAGTTGAGAGGTAACCAAAAGCAGCGAGTCACGCATTGTACAATGGCAAATATAATTCGCATAATGCGACGATGAAAAATAAAAATCAGAATCAAGCATGATTTAAATCAAAGCGTTCAAACGTCCAAACCGAATCCATTATCGAATTTCGCCAACAGACCCGACCAGACTCCGCTTGCCAGCCACTCCAACGGCCCCATTGTTTTATCAGCGAGGCAGCTCTCACACCGTCTCCGCCTGAGGGCCGCCTGCCCAGTTCCGCCGGCTCCGTTTGTTTTGGAACGGGGCCGCACCCCCCCCCTTCACCTCCCCGCCCCTTCGTCTCGCACCACGCACCATTTAGCAGCCGGACGCCGACGCGAAAGTTGGCACGCCTACGTCCCCCCCCCCCTGAAGCCTCCCCCGAGGGAACAGATGGACCGTCTCGATCCACTCCTACGCCACTGACAGGTAAACGACAGCTGGCTCAGACTCGGGCGACGCACGTAACATGCTCGACGTCGAACGGTGGAACGATGGCATGCCAATGATGTGGTACCAGATCTAGATGTCGGGCGAATGGCATCTGTGCTGTGCTATTTGTGAGCCAAAGTACGTTGCCTACTATTTGTTTCGCTCGACTAGTTTAAGTATCTTACGTCAATAGAAAGGGAAATTTCACCAACGAAAAATCTGTTTCATGCAGAACGTCTAAAGAAATATATTAGTTAGGCATGCTGAAAAATGCTGAAGTGACCGAAATCATGATGAAAAGGACTGAACTGTCGAATAACAAATGAAAAAAGTTAATATAATATATAATATATATATATATATTATATATATAACGTTCATGTGGACGACGTTGACTGCCGCCCATTAATCGTCAAATATGTCGTCAGCATAGTTCAGCAGAGCTGTCCGCCATTGTCAGGTCAGGATGCATTGAGTCCTCCTGCATGGCTCATTTATCGTCATTAAATGCATCTATCCCCTAAAAACGCCACAACAAAACGTCGTCGTGCACCCCAGCCAGCTGCAGCTTTGTCCTCACTCCGCTGTGAATGACGTCTCACAATGCTGCCGCTGGCAGCGGCCGTGGCCTTGTTTCTCCTCTTCCTCTTCCCACTCTCCCTTCATCTACACACACGCTCTCCGGCCCCCAAGCTGCCCCCAATAGTGGGCACATTAATGTATCAACTGCCGGCGTACGGCTGCCGCCACCGCTGCGCTATTTGTGTACACTCTCGGGGCTTTTCATCGCCCTTCTTCCGCCAGCTGCCGGCTGCCGGCTGCCGTGAGCTGCCCGTCACACCCGCCGCCGCCATTTTCCCCCAGCCGGACTCAAAGAGCTGACGCCAGCACCAGTTCTATGGCAGTGCGGGGATAATTTTCTGTGTAACTGATGGTGGGGGACGGGTAATTTGTCGACCACAGACAGTGGGCGGTGGGCGCGGCGTCCCACCACAGGGGCGCGTCAATCGGACGCTAATCGGCCGTCATTGTGCAGAGCGGTAGTGTATCGGGTGGTATCCGAGTGACACGTCACGTCACGGAACCGTCACGGAATCGTCACATCACTCCATCACATCACTCCATCACGTCAGCCTTGATGACGGCAGTGACGGTGGAAGAGACAGCCACAGGCAATGTCGACGACCGACCCTGGGCGTTGGGTCTAGTCCGGGGTTGGTAAGTTTGCTTTTTTAGTTCAAAGGGATTATGTCTACTGTTTTGGAATGGCAAACATATTTGTATTACAATAAGAAGTTATTGATTTGATTGTTCGATAAGATAAAATTCACAACTGCAGCCCCTGTGGTTGAATTTTTACTGATATTATGCTTTGTTTCGATGTCGATAAAACCATCGACAATATAATCAGAAGAAAAACATGTTGTTGTAAAATCCTATTGTTGTATCGCCTGAGACGATAACATTACGGTCACATGTCCGATAGAGATGCAAAGTTTGCACACAATCTTCCTTGCAGTGTTAACTTTATCATATGAAAGTTTCGTAGCTCTAAATTTATATCTTCGTCGACAAATGGCCACCAAGTGTTGCGAGAGGGGTCAGACGGTACTGTTCGGCTGCTGCTATCAGCGCGCACGAACTGTTTTGTCGCCTGCTTTGGACGGCGCTAACAAATGCTAGCAGTTTAATCGATAGTTGCAGTGTAGCCGGAAGCCTCTGGAGTCTACCCGATAACTTTCTGCTTCCAACAACTTCCTGTTTTTTCAATTTAGAGCATATTGCTAAAGAGACAGCCAGTGTCAAATTAACCGCTAATAAGCGAGTGAGTATGGGCACATTTCCTTTAAAAGCGCGACGACTGCTTGGTCATTTTGCGCCTATAGGTCTGGTCAGGGGACGGCACCCGTACCGATACTCCTCTGGGCCGCTCTGCTGACCTCGAGGCCGGCTGCTGTGGTAAGGCGGCGGTGGTAAAGCCGCTGCGGTGGCAAGGCCGCTGCGTGTGTCCGGGGTGTGTGTGTGTGGCGGGTGACGGCAGCTGAGAGCGGCGGCAGGCTGAAGGTGGCCCTCTCTGTCAGTGGGGACACCCTGCCGCGCCGTGGCGCCCGTCACAATGAACGGGCCGCCGCCGGCCGTTTAATTCAATCACACGCCACAGCGGGGAAGAGGCAGCCGGTCCTGGAAGGGTCTGAGAGGGGCCGACGGTGGACGGGCCACTCCAGATCGTCGCCAGATAGGAGATCCGTTCGTCGCCGGCGTGTCCTGGCAGAGGAGGAGGTCCGCCAGGTGAGTCTTGTGTCCCAGACACATTCCGGCGACCCAGATAACCCCCCGGCCAGCCGCAGCAGGGTCCCGCTGCCAGCGATCCCAGCGGCGGCCCAGCTCCGCACCAAGGGACACAGGCGCTCTTGCCGGGAGACAGGGTTATTCCGGCCACAGTGCTCCGACATCGTCATCTCTTCCTCTGCAGGAGCGCAGTGAGATGGACGGAGAGGAGCAATGGTCACAGTCCACATCCGTTATCAAATGATGCATACTCGCAGCTCGGGAATCCCTGAGTAGGATGCTGCCGCTGGTGCGATATGTTCCGAGGGATCAGCAGCAATACCAGCCAGCTGATGTTGTATCCACCGTCCTACCTACCGACGCTGCCTCAGTATCTACCGTCCTACCTACCGACGCTGCCTCAGAATCTACCGTCCTACCTACCGACGCTACCTCAGGATCTACCGTCCTACCTACCGACGCTGCCTCAGGATCTACCGTCCTACCTACCGACACTGCCTCAGGATCTACCGCCCTACCTACCGACGCTGCCTCAGGATCTACCGTCCTACCTACCGACGCTGCCTCAGGATCTACCGTCCTACCTACCGACGCCTTGCCGTCAGGGATCTACCGCAACCCCCTACCGACCTCTTGCCTCAGGGATTACCGTCCTACTACCGACCCACCTCAGGATTCTACCGTCTACCTACCGACACTGCCTCAGGGATCTACCGCCCTACCTACCGACGCTGCCTCAGGGATCTACGTCCCTACTACCGACCCACCTCCAAGGGATCTGTTACCGTCCTACCTACCGACCCTGCACTCAGGATTCTACCGGTCCTACCAACCGACGCCATGCCTCAGAATCTACCGTCCTACTACCAACGCTTGTCTCAGGAATCACCGGTCTACCTACCACGCCTCGGCCTCAGGATCTACCGTCCACCTAACCAACGCCACTCAGATCTACCGGCGACCTACCGACGCTGCCTCAGGATCTACCGTCCTACCTACCGACGCTGCCTCAGGATCTACCGTCCTACCTACCGACGCCACCTCAGGAGAGCTTGCTAGGTGACTAGTTCAAACCTGGGCACAGTGTATACTAAACGATCCCTCCTGTCGAGTAGGTATACTAGGAGTGTCCGTGTCATATGCAATACTGAGGAGTGAGGACCCTACGCCAACGTAAATCGGTTGCCAGCTGTGAAGAAGCACGGCTTGAATTTGCATTGCATTACACATCCATAACGCCTGGCTAATCCTGCACATCAGAAATAAACATTACCTAACTCCGAGCCAACACCCTCTTCTGCCTCCCAGTCCGCTGCACTGGGTGAGGACATACCTGGCAGCGGTGGTCCTCTGCCCCCTCCCCCCATCAGAGGAGGACGTGTCACGGCTGCCACGCGGGGGGTATACCGCAGCGCGGTGGGCGGCCATCGCCAAGGGCACCCAGCACCGCACCGCACCGCACCGCACCGCGGCACCGCACACAATGGGACTGCATCTCTGCCCGAGAGCCAGCGGGCAGCAGCGGGTGGCAGCCTCTTAGCACCGCCCTGTCGGATGGCCAACAAAGGCGTGCAGTGCAATGGCGCACTGTTGCTCCTCCGTCTGAGCGGCGAGATCAAAGCTATCTGGCAGCAGATTAGCGGCCGACTTCTGAGCCGACACGAAGAGCCCACCGCACGGCAGTTGGCTCTCAGTGGGCACCGCACGGCAGCCTCCGTCTGGAGAGCTGCTGAACGGATACAGGTGGCTTTCCAGCAACTGGAGTCAGAAGCCCAGTAAAAACGGTCAGAAGAATCGATTATTTTTCGTGATTTTCGGCCAGTTGGCGAGATGGTTTGACGTTGTACTAATACGCCAGACCACCTTGAAGTTCCTTAACCCGCACACCACTTGAGGGGGGGGGGTGAACACCACACTGCGGCTTTATCGAGATCGCGAGAAGAAGAAAAAAACGGCGGAGCGTAGCGCCGCCAAATTTGGTCCAACTTATCATTGATCCTTTCAAGACATTGTATTAAAATTTTAGTTTCATTTCGGGTCAGGTCACCAGGTTAGGTTAAGTGACCCCAACTCAATTTGTTTTGCAGTCGTGCCATGACCACAGTTTCTGAGTGATTGATATAAACTTTTTAGGATTGTATAAAGCCATCAGTATCTACAAAACGTACATCTCGGAATTGTGATATCGATGACCTGAGGTAGTGTCAATTTCGCGACCACCCCATTATAAGTCAATGGAACAATATGACCTGTGACGTTACTGATGACCTCTGCAGATCAACACAAATTGATAAGTGTCGATGACATTTCCTGGGCCATCGATTGTCGTTTGAGTCATCGGGATCGTCTTATTGGTTTCAAAGATACGAGGGGGATAAAACAAAACAGTAAGTCGTGTTACAAAAAATGGTCCAGTGACTGCCGGGTTAAAGGGAATGTTTCACATTTCTGAAAGTTGTCCAATGTACGCCGCTTGTGGTGCAAAATATGAAGAAAATTGCTGCCGAACACGACTCTGAAATTTGTTTCTCATAAACAGTGCTCAAATTTCATGAAAAAACTAGAGTTTTAGTATTTGGGCTGATTGAGCGTCATATGAAGGAATTTTGGGAAAATAGAGAAAACCTTCACGCTGCAATTGTATGCTAGTGTCCACGTGGCGGATCAGAAAGTGTTGATTTTGACAGTTTGGGGGCCAAATCCCAAAAATTATCGCATAATTCTGGAAAAACTCATCGGAATTTTCGCTTGCTTATGCATCAAATAATGATTTTAAAACAAACTTTCTCTAGTAAAAGTTGCTTAGTTTTTACGACAAACCTCAGGAAATGTGTCAAATTTGCGGCCCGTTTTTGGGTGGTTTGGGGGGCCATGGCCCCTTTGCCCCCCCCCCCATGGATCCGCCCTTGACTAGGTATGGCTAATGTAGGTATAGCCAAATGTAAAACAAGTCTACTTTCAATCACATTTGATACAAGAAGGGATGACGAACATCGGCTTTAAGAGGCACGCTAATACGGCTTTTAAGGGCGCTTATTTTTTGCAGATGTCAAAAAACCAAATCAATTTACTTTCGGATTAGACCTCTGTGGGTGTTTTTAACTTCTACACTACTTAATTTCAATGGAAATCCAACAACTTGGCTATCTCAACTCAAATCTAATGTAAATGTGAAACATTCCCTTTAATAACGACGCCCGTCATTACAGATGCATGATGCCGCTTTTGCTCCCAAGATGTTCAGCAGAGATTTCAGGAAATACAATTATTTAAACGTTTCTGATAACGCACGGTTTTGCCGTAACTATGGGATTAGAGAGACGTGAAATATATAGGATGCCTAAATACTAGAGGTCTACATGGGGCGGCTATCCCCATGGCCGGCCGAACCCCACGGCTAATGGGGTGGGCCGGACTGGGAAATCCCTAAATCATGGCTATGGCTACAGTTGTGACTGTACAGTCTACCTGGGATTTTTTATCAATCTTATCAAACCAATCATGGTTAAAAGAAGCCTTGGCATGTTGCCATAACAGTAGATTGAAAATAAACAATTAATATGAATTCACAAAAATCCTCACGGTTGACCAACGGCCGGCCATTTACATTTGGTAGTGGCTGTGGCTGGCTGTGGCTGTGATGTCATGGCTGTGGGGCGGCTAGGCGAAGGAAAAGTTAAGCTATGTCGAACTCTACTAAATACATGTAACAAACATCAGAAGCTACACATTTCACCATCCCCATAAAGTGTATTAAGAGGTCATCTCAGGTCAAGAGGTAAAATTGCAGTGTTTTGTTCAGTATGCTTTGCGACAGGGACGCAGGAAGTATGTTCAAGTTGGGGGGGGGGGCAGGATCATAGCCTGCCAACGAGTACTCAGCCTGAAATCCCGTCTCACGTATTCTGCCCGATTTGAACTAGTCACCTTTTGGTTGTATTACGCTATTTACGCCACTAACTCGGCCCGAACGGCCACTACAGTATTTTGAGAGTGACTGAGACCTTAATTTGACTGACAATAGACTCGGCTATTAAACAACTATCTCGTATTTTTTAATTTTACGAGAAAAAATGAGACATTTCTTATTTTTTTGTTATATATTCCGAAACTGTCAAATGCTTAAAAAGCAAAACATACCTACCCATCATAGAAACAGCAATCAAGATGACGAAATTTGAGGAAATGTGGAGGATATTTGGACGTGGTAGCAAAACTTGAAGTTTGATACAAATTAAAATTTTATTGACAATAATTTTAAATGACTTTTCCCAAGACCAAAATCGACACTTTCCACGGCATTATACCATCCTACCATGCACAAGATTCAAATTCTTTTCCGTTTTGCTTTATACTATGAGCTATTTGAAACTTATATTGTTTTAAGGTAATTTTTCACGCTCTAGACGCAAAAGATTACCTATAAATATGCATTACAACGCAAATGACCGTTAACAGTAGTCTGACCACGCATGACCTCGGATCAATTTGACCTGATATTAAGGTCCATTCCGTCCATTCTAGTCTTAGCCTGATAGCCTATAACAAGTTTAAGAATGATACATAAAATACTTACAATGTTCGGATACAATGAAATCAATAGGTACCGAATTTATTGACTGTTTATTGCGTTTTAACCCGCGGCCGTGCCGGTGCTCGGCGCCATTCCAATCGTTCGGACGGGGAGGGGAAACACCATTCAAAAGCTCGTCCAAAAAAGTATTTGGAAACTATTTCGGGTATTTCTTCAACAGTTCAATTTTGAGGTTACAGGAGGTCATATAAGTCAGATTTTTCCACTTTCCAGGGCTTTGCTCCAGAAACCCCCCCCCCCCCCCAAAAAAAAAAAAATCGCGAACTATGATAGCTCCAAAAACAATTAAAAAATGCAATCGCCAAGCGTGTACTCAAAATTTTAAGTTTTATTTCAGGTTAATAGTTTAAAGGCTCCAGGAGATCATCAAAAGGTCATAAGGCCTATTTTCGCCAAATCATTTTTTTCTCCATAAAAAAAAAATGAACTTTTTACCTAATAAAGATAACGGCAATAATTGTGACGCCATCGTGTTGGTCGTCTCATCAAGGCGCTTTAAATATATTCACAATGACCAGGTTGGGTCAACTGGAAGTTTGACGCTCAGTCAAGGTCTAGGTGGTAACCCAAATAGGTCGTGTTGGCAAATTGGGGAGACGTGACTGTCGAGACATGTCTACATATACCGATTATTGACCATGTAACATTGGTGCCGGTTTCAGCTTCTTTAACTGGATTTTATCGAGAGTTAACGATTTAGGTTGTTGGTGAAGCTTGGATGACATGGTGACCTTGTTGGGTCACTTAATAAAAAATGGGCTGGGTCTTCAGGAATGGCCGATGAAAATAAAATTGATCCAGAGTAATCGGCTGATTATCATGCGTATCGCTCAGAATCATAGGCGCGAATCGGGCCGCGGGCACCGGGGTACCGTGCCCCCTTGAATTTTTTAAGGGGTTCCTCATATCAAAAGTGCTCACCTAAAATTTTTTATGGCTTAGATTCATGTTTTTAAGTCTAATTATCAAATTAATGGAAACACATTTGTTAAATGTCCCGGTGAATAATTTTACGGCGTGATATCGCTCTGTGGAAAAAACAATCAATAAAATTTAAAATGTGAAAATCGAGTGTTTGAAGTCAATGCGAACAAAAAACGTGAAATAAAGGAAGACAATTTTCGCTAAAATGGCTCTCAGATTTTTTAAAATTAGGTTTTAACCCCAAAATCAAACTTTTGGCATTTTGCTTTCAAAATTGAGACATTTTTGGGTGAAAGATATTAAAACATGGGAGAAACAAAAAATGGTAGGTGGCAAATAATCAGGCATCGTCATTGCAATGCGTAACTGTAATGCAATCGTACTGTAATCACCAGCATGTAAAACTGCAGTGGAAATTGGCTGACGTCATACGTCATTAAAGCTCCCATAATGCAGTTAGATCGTTGGAACGGATGTGTTGACGTTTACGGTCCTTGGTGATATCCTAACCAAATTTTAATCAGTTTTACCGTATTTAATTTTAACTATCCTTAAAAATGGCTAAACAGCCTCAAATTTGGTAATGAAAGCCAATATACCTACAATACAAATTTCAAACGTTTAATGATCAACAAGTACTTTTTACCTTCCACATTGATGTGATTACTTTTCAACGACTTAATTAATCAGAAAACCGTAAACAGAAAATATGAATCCTCAGAAAAGTTGGGGGGGGGGGGGGGGCGACGCCCCTCCTCGAAAAAAGTTGGGGCCGCTGCCCCCCCTGACCCCCCCGGTTCCTTTGTCCTTGCTTTGCGATGTATATTTCTAACATACAATTTCATCCTAAGCACGAAAAACACACTAAAACTTTGTAAATACAACTCAATGCTCAATAATGAATGAGTCATAGTTAGTCATGAGTCAAGGTCACCAATTTTCACATTCGCATGAGTATATGACACCGACTGAATCATGCGACTGAAATGCAAACTGAAATGCAAACGACTGAAATGCGACTGAAATGCCTTATTTAGAACCATCTCTACCCTTTGTTACTTTCGTGTCCGTTATTGGCGTTATCAAGATCGTAGCAATGTATTGTAAGCTCTGCCACAGACTATGTACTATGTTGACCGACCATTTCTTAGCTTTAAAAGTCATAAGTTAGAAGCCGTTGAAGATATTGACTTGAAACTCGCCACAAATATTTTCGTCACTAGTGTTTCCCACATATATTCCGTGTTTTTGAAAATGATCACAAGCTTCGAAAATATTTTGCAAAAAAATAAAAATTTTCCTTTCAGAATTTGTGAAAATTCCGTGATGCAATAATGCAAATTTAGAGACATCAGTTCCATAGTAGTGTTTATTAGATATTATGTGATGTTTTAAAAATGTAGTTATCATAAGAACCGTATTTTCAACAATTGTTTAATGTAGGTACGTCCTAATTTCGCTCGAAATATTTCGGAAGTGACGTCACTATGACGTCATTATCTCGTGACACATTATAACCCCTAATTTTATGTTTGCTGATGCTGTAGAGCGTCTCAAATTTCAGTCAATGTTTACAGTTGACGACTGCTGAACAATTATTGTGACCTCAATCGAGATAGCGTAGGACACATTCACAACTTCAGCGTTATATCTACTCCTCCATGACTTATCACTATATTCTATGATAAATTGTACAACTCTGACACCATTCCAGACATCATTTTTGCGCATCAGTGGAAAATCTGACCTTTTGTTTTAGCACCTTCAGAAAGCCGTTGAATTCTCACTATCACTCACTAGAGTGGCATTGACTTGACGGCCGGCATCAGACAAGCCATTTATCTGATGCGATTGCACTTGGAACAATGCCTGGACATTACCTGGCACATCTACAGGTGTTCATTTTTCCATTCAGCCTTTTCTGAGTGTTTGCTTTTTACATGATGACACCGGCACGGCCACTGACTGCCTGCAGCTCAGGCTGTGTCGATGCGTTCATCACGCGAGTGACAGCTCCGTGGCCAGCGGATCAGCAGGCTCAGAGGCGATCTTTGTCACCTGATTGAATGTCAAATGGACAATGGACAGCGACATGTGCATTGTAGTAAGTATAAGGAACTTATTTTTTACAAGTAATTCACATGAACGCACATGCAAAAAACTGGTCGTACGTTCAACTTCAAGGCGCCAAACTCTAAAACTTGCAAAGTGTAAAACTATCAATATGCAAATTCAGAGCATGCAATCGTCGTTGTAGAGCATCTATAAATATACGGAAACATGAGCATCACCATAGGACCGTTACGAACCCTGGACGCTGGCGGCATATTTCACTCTAAGCCCCTCACACCAGTAGTAACTAGTAACGGAAAACGGATCAGTCCACCCGCACCCACACCCACCACCACCACCTGCTTATCGACGCGTCGCCGCCCCCGCCCCCGCCCGCCACGCCGCAAATGGCGGCGGTGGCGGCGGCAACACTTGCGTGGGCGCGCACTATTTGCAATCCTTTCACGGCATGTCACCGCCGGCCGCGCCCGTGAAAGGCCGCCGCCGCGTCGCCGCCGACAGCTCGGCAGCCGCCGCGCCGCGTCAAATCACCGTGTCAACAGCGATCCATTAGCGGTCATTGTTGGCCCTGCGGCGGCCGGCCGGCCGTCTTGGCAAAATATAATTTGACGGGCTAGAAAAGGGACCAACGTAACGGCCGGACGTCTTGGTAGGCAGCTGTATCGGGTGGCAAAGAAAGGGACTAACGGTACAGACAGTCACGCAACAGTACCACAAAGATCAGACACAGCAGCGTGAAGTGCTCACTCACATCGGCATCACTCACATCACATCACACGTCCCAATATGTCACATAATGATACAAAATGGGATGGTGGAACATGAGCATTAAAAACCTCGCCCAACGGGAGGCCTAAAATGACCCCCCTGACTCCTGTGGTTTATATTGTTCAACTTTGTACAAAGACGGCCGATCGCAATATCTGTGCTTTTGTGCTCTGCTTTTGCACCATGTCTGCAATTATTGTACCACACAGTGCGCGTATATTGAATAATAAACGTGATATTGATGACTCTAGACGCATATGTTCATTAAAAGCGGTCAATTTTGTATCATAAACTTATGAGTTCAATTCATGTTTCCATAAATATTTAATAGTGATAATAACGTCTAAATCAGTAATCTATTTCTTGGAATATATAATATGCAAAAACTTGCATAACTAAACATGTTAAAGCATTTCTCAGAAAGATTCAGAATCTTCTCGGCGCAAAAATATTTCGTGAAAACAGTTAGGTACTAACAATAAAAAACTAAATATATCTGATTCAGGTCAGCGACCGTAAGGCACGTGACAACATTCAGAACAACCAAAATATACGCTTTAATGATACACTTTTAAGTTTAAAATTTAACCCGCGCCCCACTGGGGGGAGTCGTTTGAACAACCCCCCCTCATGTTTTTTTTTTTCTCAAGATAACGAAAAAACGGCGGCGGCGTTAGCGCCGACAAATCTTTGCATAACTATGCACTGGTATTCTGGCCAGACATTTTGCGGAAAATTCAAAGTTCGTGTCAAGCTCAGGTCAGGTCACCCAGGTCAGGTCAAGTGTACCCTACCATCAAAAAAACGTTTGCGGTCGTGCCATGACTACCAGTTTCAAGGGATCGATATTAAACTTTTTAGGATTACATTACTTCATTAGTATCTACAAAATGTTTTATCTCGGTCATTTTTGATCGGTGAACCTTAGTTCGGCGTCAATTTTTGCGATCATCGCCCATCTATTAAGTCAATGGAGAGAAATAATCAAAGTGCTTTCTTTCGTCGACAATATCAGTCCATTGTCCTTTCTGTATGCATGTATCATATGATATTATGCATGGATCCAAGGGGGTGGCAGGGTTTTGCTCAGGAACATTACGGGGTCATTGAGTCATCCGAGGCACCAACACCTTTTCGTCAATAACTCTGCGCCATAATGAAGATAGAGAAACTGGCAACTTTACACCAGTGCTGCTTGTCTCTCAAGGATACATCTACTGATATTGCAACATGACCTACTTTGCGGTCAACACTTGAACCTTGACCTTGAGGTCATTTTTTTAAGTTACCTAACATTAGATAAATCGTACATATTTCAAAGCGCCTTGACGAGACTAACACCGATGGCGGTAAACAGTATGCGTTATCTTTGTTAGGTAAGAGTTATTCACGATTTTTTTTTCTTACAAAATCAGCTTTTTTAGTTAATGACCTCTAGAGCCTATTTGACCTGGAGGTCAATTTTGAGAACCTGGGTCGATGCAAACATTTCATTAGCTTGGCGATTGTCTTTGAACGTTTGTCTAGATAGCATAGTTTCCAGAGTATTTTGGGGGTTTCTGAGCGATGCTCCTAAAATTTGAAAAATTTTGACCTTCGATGACTCTGGTGACCTGAGTTTTTGACGATGAGCAAAAAAAGCTGAAATAGTTTCGAAATGATTTGTGATAAAGGTCTCGAACGAGTGTTTTGTCTACGTGCCGTAGGAGCGAGTTAGAGGGTGTTCAAACACCCCCTCCCCCTCCCGTCGGGCGAAGGAAAATGCCCAGATTGCCCAGTGTGTGCGCGGCGTTAAGAAACTTTTTGCCTTGTAAAACTTTGCAGCGTATGACTATGCACTATCACAACCCCTTTTTCATAAATAAGCTACGATGTTTGTTTGTAAACTCTGATTCCAACCAATACACCCAACGGTCGCCATAATTCAGTTTATCGTGAGAGAGACGGACTACTACGAACAACAGCAGGAGAGCATCAGAAGCACACCAGGAAGACGCCGGCTGTCCGCCGCTATCTCATCTATCAGTCACGGTATCGGAGGAGACAACGGCGGCGCTATCTACCGCCGGCTCCAGGCCTCTCTCTGCTACCGGCCGACGACACAACACACACACACAGCGCACCACAGACAACAAACAGTCACAGTGCCGTCCTCCGCCGGCGCCGCTCCTCATCAATGGGCGTCGGCGTGAGAACCCACCGCTGGCAGCCGGACGCGGCCCGCCGCCGCCGCCGCCGCCGCCGCCGCCTACACCGACCGTACGGAAAAGGAGGACTCGGGCCGGCTCAATTATTCACCAGGTGTTGCGTCTGCTCGCCTAATTTGTCGGTCATGGCGAAACCGACGCAAGTGTGAGAAACTCGGCGTTTATGGACAACAGCGAGTGGCGAGGCCCAAGTTTGGCCATCGGGTCCAAGGCTGACGATTTGTCTTGTCTTTGTGCGTACTCGCCTTGAAGAGCTTTCGTTAGGTAACCGCGCAGTTAATGCTAAGTGGAAGCAGTCATGCTAAGTAAGAGCTAGGCCAGATCCAGTCGGGCTGGACTAGAATAACACTTTATCAGGGCATGATAGGCATGTTAGGACATGCTGCTCACGTCAGAACGCCCCGAGTGTACGTCATGCCAAGGTGAAGTGAGGTAACGTGGGCGCGACAGAGTTGTTCACCGCTAAGCCAGGTCAGACTCCGTGTTCTAGTGTCCAGTAAATGGCTGGAGAGCACTGTTCAGGTTGAGTGTTTCAGTGTCCAGTACATGGTCTGAGTGCACTCAGTCGTCAGAGGACGGGCGTGCCGGCCATGAGTGACGAGCTGAGGGTGGCCTGCAACGTCCTATTGTCCTGCCGCCCCGCCGCGCCGCCGCCGCCCCCGCCGCCGCACCCGCCGCGCCGGGCTGTAGAGGCTGGCCGGACCGTCAGCCTGGTTACACTGATGCTCGAGTCGGACAGTGTGCCTGAGTCCGACTCGAGCAAAGAGCTGACTCCGTCCTCCTCCATCCCCACCTTTGTCGCTCTGAGACGCTTGCCTGGCCCAAGGGCAGGGATTCTACCTTAACATCCACCTTCGTGGTCAGAGCCTGGCCTGGCTCCAACGGCAGGGTCTACACTTCCACCTCAACCTCGACCTCAACGTCCACGTCCACGTCCACCACCCTGAGCTGCTTACTTGGCTCCGACAGCAGGCGCTCCTCCGCACGGGTGACCTACGCGTCATACGTACCGGGCTCGCCCCGATGGCAGGCGCTCCTCCTCCCCGCACGGTGTGACCTTACGCGGCATACGTTACCGGGCTCGCCCCCGATGCTGAGTGACGCTCCTCCTCCGCGCACGGGGTGACTATGTGCGGCCATACGTACCGGGCTCGCCCCGATGGCAGGCGCTCTCCTCCGGGCACGGTGTGACCTAACGCGTCATACTTGCCTGGCTCGCCCCGATGGCAGGCGCCCTTCCTCGCACGTGTTGACTACGCGTTCATACGTACCGGGGCTCGCCCCGATGGCAGGCGCTTCTCCTCCGCGACTGACCTACGCGTCATGACGTACCTCTCGCCCGCAGCAGGCGCTCCTCCGCACGGTACCTCACGCGTCATACGTACCGGGCTCGCCCCCGATGGCAGGCGCTCCTCCGGCACGGATGACCTACCGCGTTCAGTGACGTACCGGGCTCAGCCCCGATGGCAGTCCGCCTCGCACGGGTAACCCTACGCGTCATAACGTACCGGCTCGCCCCGATGGCAGGCGCTCCTCCTGCCGCACTGGGGTGACCTACGCGGGGCATACGTACCGGCTCGCCTCCGACGGCAGTCGCTCTCTGCGCCGCACGTGGTGACCTACGCGGCATACGTACCTGGCCTCGCCCCGATGGCAGCGCTCCTCCTGGCTCGCACGGGTGACCTACGCGCGCAAATACGTACAGGCTCGCCCTGGATGGCAGGCGCTTCCTCCTGCCGCACTGGGGCTTGACCTACGCGGGCATGTACGTACCGTGCTCGCGCCCGATGGCAGGCGCCCTCCTATCCGCGTTGACGGTGACCTACGCGTCCATACTACCGGGCTCGCCCCGATGGCAGGCGCTTCCTCCGCACGGGTGAACGCATCGCGTATACGTACGGTGCTCTCCCCGATGGCAGGCGGCTTCCTCCTCCGCTACGGGCTGACCTACGCCCATACGTACCTGGCTCGCCCCGATGGCAGGCGCTCCTCCTCCGCACGGGTGACCTATGCGGCATACGTACCGGGCTCGCCCCGATGGCAGGCGCTCCTCCCCCGCACGGGCGCGGGGCTGACAAATCTGAGTGCCGGGCTCGGTGAACCCCGCACCAGCAGTGCCTTCCACCTATGGTCTCCACTCCTACCGGACTCCGGAGGAGACGGGAGCAACGACCTCCACCTATCGTCTCCACTCACACCGGACTCCGGAGGAGACAGGAGCAACGACCGCAGCAGCAGCAGTGTTACCGCAGCTGTCACAGCCGGNGGCTATGGTGGGAGGGGAGAGATGCTGCCTGCGGCTATGGTGGGAGGGGAGAGATGCTGCCTGCGGCTAGCAGGGGAGGAGAGGGGCGAGGCGTTGCCTGCGGCTATAGTGGGATGGGAGGAGAGGGGAGAGGCGTTGCCTGCGGCTATAGTTGGATGTGAGGAGAGGGGAGAGGTGTAGCCGGTGACTATGGTGTGCCGCGCGCCGCTCGCCGCTCGCCGCTCGTAATTGGAATTCACTCGACTCGGCGGCGGGGTTGCTCGCGCCGCCGGGAGCCGCGCTATTGATTATGCAGGCCGGCCAGGTTTTATCTGCACTCTCCGGCACGGGACTTCGTCGGAAAAAAACGCCGCCCCGGCCGCCCCCGACGGCGAAGGTGGAAGGTGGGAGGTGGTGGCGGAACGGAAAGGTAGTGGTGGCGGGGGCCACAAACAACAGACAACTAGGAAAGGATAATAGTTTAACCCGCGCCGGACTGGTGGGACGTTTAGATGATCTCAGGTTATTCGAGAATAACAGAAAAACGGCGGCTTGCAGCGCCATCATTTTTTCCACAGATGTTTGGGCATTATTTAATTATATAGTGTGAAATTCTTGACCACGGGCCAATGAGCCATGTCAGGTCAGGTCACCAGGCACGTGGCCCACAGGGCCGCCACCGCCGCCGCCGCCGCCGCCGTCACGTGGCCTACCTCCAAAAAAGTTTGTGGTCGTACCAAGGCCAAAGTTTTGTGGCCGATTGGTTTCGTACTTACAGGATTTCATAGGAGCAGAGGTACCTGATATTCGTTTATCTAGGATTTTATGTATCGGTGACCTAAGGTTGTGTCAATGTTGTGATCTCCTCGTTATGAGTCAACGGAGAAATATTCAGATGCTTCTTTTATGATGATAAGCATGATATCAGTTTAATTCTTTGAGATAATTTTACCATAGCTCATTCTTGCAGACCAATTTGCGTGTTTTTTCAGTGACTCCTTCAGGCGTCAGCCGGTGTCACCCAAGGTCACCAATACACTATTGTTATTCAATATAATATAAATTAATAATCAAGAATAGTAAATAGCGTGATACTACCTGGGCCCGCAAAGCACGTGTTCTCTTAACTCCATCGACGACAAGGTTCTTCGCGATGTGCCACCAGAATAATAATTCCTATTGGGTCACCCACTATGACTTTTTGACCTGAGATCCAATTTTTAGTTGACCTAAGTTTGTCGTCATGAATATTTTTCGAAGCGCCTTGACGAGATAAATACGATAGTGTCAAAAATATTGTCTTCTCTTATTTTGAGCAAAAAGTTATTATGAAAAACATGTTTGGCAAAAAAACGTACTTTTTTACCTTTGATGTCATCTGGAGCCTAAGCTATTGGCCTGAGCTATAATTTGAGGATGTGTAAGCAATTTCAATTTTCAAGAGACTTCGATTGATTTTTCAGTTTGTTCTTCGCTTTCATAGTTCCTGAGATATTTTGGGGTTTCTGGAGCAGCGTCCTGAAACTGGAAAATCTGACCTTTGATGACTCCTGGTGACCTCAATATTGACATGAACAAAACAAAAACAAAATCAAACAAATGACTTGGCAGTTTCAAAAATACTTCGTAATTTGTCGGACTTCCGATTTTTTTATGTTTTTGTCTTCGTCCCTTGAGAGCCGAGTTCGAGGGAGCGTCGAAACGCTCCCCCCCCTCCCCGCTTCGGCGAAGGTAACGCTGAGCACCAGCAAGGCGCGGGTTAAGCAAAAAATAATCAACATTACCAGGAGTTTTCCAGAACGGGTACCACGCATTGAGTCGAATATATTCCCAAATACCACCCCACCATCCCACCTCTTCCATTCTGCACCTGGTCACCGACAGCATCACCATCATCAGAGTCAAATGACGCCAGAAACCTGATCTCACCCGGCGGCGTCACTATAGAGACAGGCCAGGACAGGGGAGGAGGGGTGGAACCCGCACCCCGCTCTTGAGACGGCAGCAGTCCTAGTCATTAGAGGGCCTTTCAGCGAGCCGCAGAGCGCCTTTCCCCGCGCTCCCTCTCCTACCCCACCCTCCACTGGCTCCACAGCGGCCGCTAAAGGGTTAGATGAGGAAATGGACGCCCAGCGGCTCGGTAGGGGAGCTCGCGGCAAAAAGCGTCACCGAGCGCAGCTGTGGGCCGCAGCTTTGTGCACCTCCTGAAGAGTGGAGCGATGGCGAGATACGAGACCGCACCGACAGCCGTTCACAATGCAAATAGAGCCCTCCAGCTCGCGGCCCAGCAGGGGCCGGCCGACCGGTGAAGGTCTGTGGGATGTGAAGACCGGTACAGCGGGCAGGACGGCTGGTAGATGAGGTGTCCTGACCGGTACAGTGGGCAGGCCAGCCCCAGCCGGCAGTTGAAGTGTCCTGCTGTCTTGTCGGCTTTTGTTGGAATACGTTCGTGTCGTGTTTTATTGGTTTTGTGTTATAGCGCAATATGACGAACAGCAAAAAATTAACAGGGTGAGTGATGAGATAGATAGTTTCTGGTATTTTGTTTTCTTCTAAAGATACATTAATATACAAAGCCATTATCATGTATGCTCACGACACTTGCATGTTAAAATAGTATCAGGTCAGTGCTATCTCAAATACACATCATTAGAGGAGAAGTATATTTTTGCAAAAAATATTGACCTTTAACTACGCGAAAAATTCGAAAAGAACAAATACAATGTGACATAGACTTCTACATAACGTATGTAGAAGTATGGAGAAGGTTCGTATGGAGAAGTCTATGAATGTGACTTAATAAATGGATGCATCGAAAATACATTCACATACGCTAAATTTGACTATCATCAGACGACCACTCCTGCCAGAACTACATAGTGAATGGCAGGTTAATGCCAAAACCGACATCAACAGGTCTCTCGATATCAGGGTAATCCCGCAGAGGAAGTGGAAGCGAGGATCGGGCTGCTGAAATCTTATCACTCGGGAGATAACACTGGGAATGATAGCGGTGACAGCATCAGGGCAAGGAGACAAAAACGGTGACGTAATCGATGGTAACAAAATACCGATCATCAAATGTGCCATAATGTTCAATTTGAAATAAAAGATACAATTATATAGCATTTTACTCCCTTTAAATTCTCATCACCATTTGATCAGGGTGCCGCGAGTCACGGATCGGATTTTTATTGCACATATGTTTTAGAGTCAGTTAAAGAAGACGGTGTTGTTTTATCCCGAACATCAAGGACACGAAATAATCGCTGATAAGCCGGGTCGTAAAACGCAAGGAAAAAAAATGCTGTTTTACATGGTAGTCTGACACCATGGCAGTGTAACTCGGCTTTCTGGAGTAAAAATTTATGTCAGTGGATGATATTTTGCGAGAGAGTAGTGACATGAGTAAACTAACCAACGCAATTGTGCTGACAGTAGATTCTTGCCGTGGATTTAAATTGTTTTAGTTTCAGAATAATAATTGAGACACGTGTTACGTTCCCAAAACGGCCATAACCCGATTTGTGGTGTACCATGAGCACAACTATCTCATTGGGATTTCAGCCATCCTTATATAAATATAGATAAATACCTCCGGAAACTACGGGAAACAGACCTCAAAAGCGTTCTTTATATAATTGTCAGTCAAATTTGGTAGAATAATCCTATTTATCGTAAAAATTCGTGCGTTAATTTGTTTTTCTGAGTGGCAAGGTTCAGGACTTTTAACATTGTAAATTCCTTTACAAAACGACATTTTCGATTTATAGTCGTCGTTTTATCAACATCATCAAAGGCGTACTGAGGGGAAAAAATACAAAACAAACAACTGCCATTTTATTCCAACTTAAAACATTCGCATTGATATAAAATTCGAGCGGTAATTAATTCGGACAGATACAACTACATGCCTATTTTGCAGTCATATCCGGCCATACTATGTAAAGGAATCATGGTCATTGGCCATACCTTGGCGTGGTCTCAAATTCCGGAAAAGACGACAGTTTTCCGTAAACGTTCCGTTTGTTCGGAAGCTTGTTCGCTGACAATAAAGTTTTTAAATTGAATATAGTTCACAATTAATGATGCAGCAATGTATTATTATCTTAATCATACATATACCAAATAATTCGTATAAGCGATGTTTATTAAGACGGTGCGCAGAAAAATGCCCTATTGCGATGCCAACAAGTTGGCCTTTTATTATTAAAATAATTGCTAGGATAACACAGTTGTGTTGATTCCTAGGCTTTTGTTAGAATTGCTCATCATCTTGTTTGTCAATGTCACTAAAAATTTGGACTATAATTAATGGCATATATATATTATAAGTCACTCACATATAGTCACGAGATTTCTCGAGCATCTCGTTCGATTCGAATTGCGAGCAGGCATCCATTTCCATTGACCATTAATCGTGGGATCCTGTGAATAACACTAAGGACTCCGCTTTGCCACATATTATGTGAGAAACTCTCTCCTCGTGAGTGGGCTCCCAGCTTAGCAATCTCCAAGATCCCACCAGATTTGTGAATATGTGTCTGTTATAAGGGATTCGGCGTCTTTATTGAGTGGCATAAATGCTTCCCAAACCGGTCTCAGTGGTCGCTTATTTGTGCACTTTCTCATACAGAGATCGCGTCTGTAGCCATACATAATATATACGCCTAATGGCACAAGCTTTCATATTTTTCAGATGCCACTACTGCTCACGATGGTCTGCCCGGGTATTTAAATTGCAGTTCAGGCAGTTTTGTTTTTGCCTACCTTTATTTCATGTATCTCCTTTCAATATCTCATAATAGGTAATCCCTTTTGGTAATCCTTTTGATCCACTCAACAAAGTTGCTTTAATTAGCGTGTATACGTCATCCTCTCAATCTGATGTTTATCATGTGGAATACCTGTATGTTTGAGCGCGGCTCGAGGGTCGCGTTTCCGTGATCGAGGTCTATCTCACCAGCACCATCTCAACCGGGAATTTTTGTGACACATTAACGCGGCCAGCGACCCGTGTTCCACGATCCATTAAAACATCGTCTCCAATAGCGCCGACGGTTCGACATAGAGTCGCTTTTTGTGAAGGTTGCTTATGTATCCCTTTAGGGTATGAATCTGCCGCACATACACTTGTGAGATGCACGCGACCAGCCGTCACGCCTGCTTTGACGCTGCCCATCCTGAGATAACCACGCCTTATTCCAAATCAAGTGTTTGTGAGGATAGCCTCGATTGACCATGTCTTGTACTTCTGGCGTTTTACGTTGATGTGGCGAGGCGCGCTGTTCACCTCGAGAGTCTTTGGTCGACGCGCGGATGCGGATCTGAAATTAACGGCGCAGGAGGCAAGTGGACGATTCCCGAGCGTGTGGGTGGTACGAATCAATGCGTGATCGTGGGGCCCCCGGTTCTTCCCCTCTTTTTGGGGACCCTCGTACATCACAACCAGATATGTGAGCAAAGACATATATAACGATCGGACGAAAGCCACTGCTGATTGTACGTGCCTCCTGATACCGCCGTCACATAGCCACGCTATTCGTGTTTAGATCCCACTCTAGCGTATAACATAAAGACATCTAACATACTTAGACATGCTATTAAAATAACACAGCCATGCTCGGGCGCGTTGATAGGAGATAATGCTGAGCGTCACTAGCACAAGTGTTCTTCCTACACGACTGGTGCGCGAGTGAGTATAGGATGGAGCCCACACATGGTCTCTGGAGACCGTGTGGACTGTGACGGGGCGCGCGCCGCGCCCCCCCCTTCATCCGCTGATTAGGTTTCTTGAGGGTTCAGCGCCCTTTTTTCTCCGATGGTCAGAGTGCCGGTGTAGACCAGAGTAGCGCGAGCGCGATCCAGACCCGCCCACGTGTGGTTCATCTCCGCATCCGTGCTAGAGAGAGTTTTTGCCGAATCTCGCTACTGCTTACTCCGTCCCAGGCTCGCAAGGAGCTTCCCAGAGCTCGCATTCCCCCGAATCTACCACGGAGCTCTCGAACCCAACTTTCTTTGCCGTGCCCGATACCGCTGGTTTCCACCCTTCCCACCGCGTGGTCCACCCCTTTTCTTCGTTTAGGAACCCTTCGGAGAAAGACCCGGCATGCACTGGAGTCTTTCAACTTGTACCGTGCGATCCAGCGGAAGTCTACAAATATGAGCTTGGTACAGACCACTGACAGCCGTATGCACAAGACGAAGCATCTACTTATAATTCCAAAGATTCTGAGAGCAGGTGGTTTTGTTACTCAGAAGCCGGCTTTGGAACGATTAAGGCTACATTCTTGGAACCGTAAGTAGAATCTTCTAACTGACTAGTCTGACGGAATTTGCACTACTGATGAGACACTTATGAGTGGACTAGAGGCTGTTGAGGGTCATACGGCAAGTTTGAAAAAACGTGGGTAGCAGTTCGAAGCCGCTCGCCGAGGGAGTGGACGGCTCTCCAGGGGCTGGTGTTGCGTGCTGACTCACCTCACGGCCTGCAGAGAGGAACGTATCCCGCTCTGCAGCACGACGCGACTCTGAGACCAAAGTCAGTGTCAGTGTCGACATGACCCGACTCTGCAAGGCGGTACATGTAGGGTCGCCAGCGAAAATGATAAGGAGACTGGAGAGACAGATGAACAAAATAAGCTCGACAATTAGCGTAACTTTCTGTTGTCAAGGAAGTATGATGGTGTACCTACTCTTGGGCTGCTATTTTATGTCATCGTTATTCACTGAAGTTGACGGAGGTGCTGTGCGGATCTCTCCGCCAGTTTGGCCAGCCGTGCCGTATCAAACTGTGTATTTTCGCTCGTATTTTCGCCAGCCGGGCCTTTTCAGCACGGCTTCGGTGTCGGTGGCGGCATTAAGCGTCGGCGCCTGAGGCGTCGCCGCAGGGCTTCTGCGCGCTGATGGTGAGCCATAGCCATCTGAACGAGCTCCTCTCCTGCCCTGATCGGACCACGTCAGCAGGGCTGCCAGCGGCGACAGCCCACCAATCAGAGCGCGAGCCAGCGCCGGACTGCTGACGGCAGCTAAACACGGACAGAAAACGAACCGGGAAGAGGCGGACGAAGGAGAAGTTCACGCAGTGATTGATGAGGTCCTCTTATCTGCGCTGCTCTTTTTCAGACAACGAATTACATGGAGAAGGCTCAATGGTAAAAAAGGTCGAAAGAGCAGCAACGTTTCACTTCACAATCTGGTGCTCATCTCCGGTGACCTCATTTTATTTATGTTCATTTATTATTTCACCGTTGATAAAAACGCAAATAATTTTAACTTTTAACTAGAGCGCCGAAATATATCTCCAGCTGCGCCGGTTGATATCCGCCTTGCTGCGTTCGGCGGTGTCCCTTGTTTCACCCAGCTGTTGAAAGATGTCTAGCCGCGCTGAGGCACTGCTACCCACTGGCGGCGTCCCGTTGTGCGCAGCAAACTAACCCCTTCTGACCAAGCCGCTGCCGTCAGCGGCTCCGAACGGCAGCCGGCGGATTCCGGGCTGTGGCGGCGGGCTGTGGCTGTCCATCTGGCGGGCTGTGTCGGCCCGGGCTGCTGCCGGCGGGCCTGTGGCGGCGGGCTGCTGCCGGCGGGCTGTTGGCGGTGGGCTGTCGGCGGCGGGCTTTGAGCTGTCCATCTTGGGCGAACTGTGGCGGCGTGGCTGTATGACGGCGGGCCTGTTGTGGCTCCGGGCGTTTACGGCGGCCGTTGGCGGTGGGTGCGGCGGCGGTTGAGGCTGTCCATGCAGCTGCTGCGCGGCCGGCTGTGACGCTTCGGGCTTGCTTGGCCGTTGCGGGCTTGGCCGACTTCGGGTGGCAGCCTGGGCGTGTACGGGCTGTGGGCGACTTTCGAGGCGGCATCCGGGCGGGCCTGTGGCGACTTCGGGTGGCAGTCGGGGCGGGCAGGCTGTGGCGACTTCGGGTGCAGGCCGGGGCGGGCTGTGGCGACTTCGGGTTGGCAGCCGGGGCGGGCTGTGGCGACTTCGGGTGGCAGTCGGGGCGGGCTGTGGCGACTTCGGGTGGCAGCCGGGGCGGGCTGTGGGCTGCGGTGCTGATTAATGGTGGTCGACCGTCGGCCAGCGGGGCCGGCCCAGATAAATGACCTGACCGGCGGCGGCGGCGACGGCGGCGGCGGCGCGGCCTGACAGACCGCCGGTCCCTGGTCCGCGGTCCAATCTGGACGGCCACGATCGACTACAAGCTGTCCAGCGCCGGACGGCTAGGCTGGAGATAGACAGGCCGGACTGTGGGCAGAGACTAGCTGGACAGTGCTGCAGGGCGGTGTCCGTGGGCGGCTGCTAAGCTGAGACTGATCTACCTGCCTTCATCCCGTACATAGTACAGTTTGTGCACAACCTTATTTTACAATGTTCTTAGTTTAAAACATGTGATACAGTCGCAACTTTAATTCAATAATTTGTAGCAAGCAATTTTGTTAGCTTGAGGTCTTCCCAGTTGCGAAGGCAGATTATATCGTTGACATACGGCCTATCACCAGTTCTTCCACATCCGTTCCGTCCCATGTATGACTTATTTAGCGGCATTACATTGTTTACCTATTTGGGCAAATATGGTGCGCTCCTTCTGTGCAGCAGGGGTGGGTTGAACAATGTGCATTGTGCAATGTGCATTGCAACGCGTTCCCGGTGGAAATGCACAAAATGCCAGTTGCATGTTTCCATCACACTCTCAAACTACTTTGACTGGATGGTGACTAAGCGATCCTGGTTACCATCACATTGTCTTTGTCCCTCGTTTTGATCATGCTCATTTAACTTATATATTTGTCTAATGTCTACATGTGTCCCTATAATGTAGTTTATAATCTGATGAAAAGTCAGGAAGAGCCACCATTGCGTGGATTTGCCGAAATAAATGGTATATGGTACATACAATGTACAGTCGGTCTTAGTGGTGCCAGTTTCAGAAAATATTTGTCCAATGTCCAACCGATGTCCAAGACCATGGTTAGCTGTCCGTCCGAACTGTCCGAAGATCATGTTTTTTCCGGAAAATTTGTCAGAAGAAGCAGGGAACAAAATTGTATTATATGGAAAATGTAAAACGTTCCAGTGCTATCATGTGCACAATATATACAGAAATATTTAGGCATTTTGGGTCACAATAACGCTACAGTTTAGGATATCAGGAAAGCCAAATAATTTATATATTAATTTAAATACACGAAACCATCCTTGGGCATTTAGACTGTCCGAAAATGTCCAAAGGAATATGTTTATAGTCCGACGAACAACCGATCGCTGTGTTCGGAACAAATTCGGATCTCCGAAAAATGTTCTCACCGCATTTGGCCACCACCTAGTCGGTCTATTATGTATGTTCCTTTTTTAGTTCTTAAACTAAAAAAGGGAAAGATACATAAATAGACCGACTGTTACATACCTATAGGTATGGTATAAGGCCTAAAGTAGGATCCTTGATTGGTAAGGTAAATAGGCGATGACAGTTCTGGATTGTTTCTTTATTGTTCATCGTCCCCTTCATTTCACTCACAAATTGTTCATATATTTGTTTTCATTGGATTCGGTTCATTGATTCACTTACTCATTTCATTCATTCCCATGACGAGAATAGTCATTTACATGGTTGAACCCTTTACTTTGTTATCATTGCTGCATAATACGTTCAAATTTGATATAATGCAGCAATAAATGACGCTCCTTAATAAATGACGGCAAGAAAAGCAAATGAAAGAAATGTAAGACATTCATCTTTACATAATACATGCTCCTCAATAAATGACGGCAATCAAAGTAAATGAAAGAAGTGTATGACATGCAAGGGCAACGCCACCTCCCGAAAGTTTGGGGGGGACGGAGGCATTCTGAAGTTCATTCTTTCCATGCAACGCCCATAGGCCTAATGTTAAAATTCGAAAATGTTGGGGGACATGTCCCCCCGTCCCCCGGTGGCGGAGCCCATGATGACATGCATCTTTACATATTAGTGTACAGCTTAAGTTTGTTCATCATTGACTCACGTGCTTTGGTGAAAATTATTAAAACATATTAATTAGTGGCAGGAGTGCACTAACTGGAGAGTTTGTGGACTGTAGGTCACGTGACCTGAGTTGTTGGACTCTAGATCACATAAAAAAGAAATATCTAAGCCAGACTTTATTCTTATCTATCTCGAGCTGCAGCTATACACTAAATCGCTTTGTGGACTCGCGCTTCAAATTCACAGTTTGAGGCCTCGACTTCGTCTCGGCCACAAACTGAGAATTTTGCTGCGCTCGTCCACAAAGCTATAATATGCATTTGCTTGATGTCTATTAATAGAGCTTTGTGGACGAGTGCAATAAAATGCTCAGTTTGTGGCCGAGACGAAGTCAAAGCTTCAAACTGTGAATTTTGTAACGCGGGACCACAACGCTGTTTTGCGTGCAGCTGCAGCACGAGATATATAAAAACGAAGCCTGGCAATTTGTAATTAAGTCTGGCCTAGTAACGTCATCTCTAGTAAAACAAACTGCAGGTCACTTGACACAAAGTCCACAAACTCTCCAGTTTGTGGACTCCCGCCCACAAATAAATATCTTTAAGTTTTTCACCAAAGCACGTGAGTCAATGATGAACAAACTTCCGACGTACCTACATTAATTAATGAGCGGGTGCGAAGCGCCCGTGAAATTTCGCGTCAACTTTTTAGACAAATTTACATTTGACCCGGCACGGCCCGGCACGGCCCGACACGGCCTAACATACGGCCCCAGAGGCCGTACATACGCTTTCGGAAACTAAAAACTTTGCCATCACTGCCCCGATTGAGATCAGGTTTTCACCATTGGATAGCTAGAATCATTTTACTTTGAATATGTTTTACTCTGATAAAAGTTATAATTTAACTTAGTGAACACAGTCATAATCAATTGCTTTCATCGGCATAATTTGCGCCGGCGAAGCCTTCCATAGTCCAGTGCTCAGGACGTTCTACCTCTTGGTGGATTCGAAGAAGGAGATCATGAACAATTAACTACGACGTATTTTCTGGAAATTATCACGACGTGTTTTTGCAAGGCTAGGTGGACTTTTTGTTCTTTTTGTAAGTGGACTTTTTGTTCGTACCTTCTCCTTGAAATAGGCAATCTAAAAATCAAAATGATAACAATAATTTACATTTGCATTTGGACACAGCCCTTTTTTAGATGTTTTATAATCTGGGGTATTATAATCTAATAAAGCTGAAGAAAGGCTCTGCCGGAATGCAAATGCATCCTACTGTTCTAGTTGTAATTTTTATATTGACTATTTCGGGGAGAAGCTCTATCAAAAACTCCACCTATCTAAAACTTATTTTGTATGAATATATACCCACTTGAATCAGCAGCAGATGCCGATCGGTTACTGCCGATTACGGCGTTTTACTGGTCACATAGTTAAAACCATGACTCCTGTACGCTGTGCTCATGTGCAGCATGTCAGCAGGTTCATCTCCGCCGGTCTATTGGGCATAACAGCCGCAGTATGTCTGACCAGCCCCACAGAAAGTCTCCATTGGACCCGTACCGTCCCCCTGCGCGCGATGGCGTGGGTGTGACGCCATTTTGTCCAGCGGGTCCGGGCCCCGGCCGCCAGTTTGGGGTAAAGCGGTCGTTTTTGATAGGCGGTTGGCGGTGCGGCGGAGGGCCTCTCTCCTCCCTCACTCGGTGGCAGCGGCTGCGGCTCCCCTCTGTCCGGGGGGAGACGCGACGGACGGAGGGGCGCCGCCGGCCATTCGGGACAGCCCGTTAGAGGGGGACCGCAGGGGACGGAAGGGGAGGGGAGGGGCACGCTCCGGTAGTCCGTGCGGACGGCGGCTGATGGCGCATTATCGTGTGACGAACGTATTTGCTGGACTCGAGGACGCCAGTTTTTTTGGTAGGATGCCAGCTGTCGCCAGTAGGTTTGGCGGTAATAACACTTGTGTCCGTCTGACAGATAATAGGTATCTACAAAGTCAATCAGCAGTAGTTAAACGTCTTATTTTAGTCATAATAATATCTGATGTCACGGAGCGTTCAGTTTTCCGTTTATCGGGGCTTAAAATCCAATGTACACCACTTAGTCAAACTTAGGACTGCGTGATCGTGTTTACATTGGGAAGTGGAATGTTTTTTCCGAGATGCTCTGCGCAAACATACTTGGTTTAATTAGCAGTTTCGTGTGACAAAAATAGACACAAGTTACCAGCAGTTGACGCCTCGCAACAACAACTTCGGCTTATGTCAGTCCCATATAAGAGATGCGCAAATATTCTTAAAGTGATCAGATTATTGTCGACAGTCGGATTGAAGCTGCTTAAACGATGTGAGATTGTTGGTCAACGCAATGGCGGAAAATTGCGGTCAAATTGGGTGTATTTGATTAAATACTGAGCCATCAACTGAGGTTATCTTCCCTCAGATTTGCCGAACAGTTAGAGGATAAATATGAACAGGATATATGTGGGAATAATTTAATCATATAATTATTATTATATCATGATCATTTTATAATAATAATTGTATAATTAGCATTTCATCATTCGTCATCAGACTGGTTATTGGTCCAACTTTTTGGGCAGGATTAATTAGGAACATTTTGGAATATTAATGATTCAGTCGTCATTTGTTTCAGGGATAACAGTTTTGAGAAATGGTCCTTTCCGATTAAAAAATCCAAACATTTTGTTTTGTCAAATCACGTTTGATTCACCATTGAAATATCATTGTGCAGTCTGTTTGATTCAATTATTTCAATCAGCCTGGTTTCTATGCTGGTTTTGATTCAATCATGATTCATGAATAAAACTATGGTGGTGAATCGAACGGTTCTTCTTTGATTCAAGGGATTTCGATTGAACGATTCCAATCGATTCAATCAGAGTCGAATTAGCAACCAGTCTGTTTATTATTACCGGTTTCGTACCTACATTCATTCACGTTACGACCAGTGTGTATGCAATCTAGACTGGCTATCTATTCGACTATGATTTAATCGATTAGAATCGTTAAATAATAACAAATGAATAAGACATATTTCGATTAATTGCCACATCTTTTGATTCATGAATCGTTGTTGAATCCAAACCAGCATGGAATCAAGGCTGCTTGAATCATATTTTTTAACGATGCCTAACAATTCAAGTGCACATGGTAAATAATGCAAAAACAATGCAGTCCCAGTGACTACATTTATTCATAGTGAAATATTATACCATAACAATGTTTCATTTATCATATATATTGATATCTGTAGGATGTTTCATTTTTACTAATTTGACATAAATGCAGCATACAATGTTCAATCAAACTTGCATCAATTAAAAATATTTGTTTAATTATTTGAAGAAAAAAAATCAAAATTGTATCCATGAATCAAACAGTGGTTGATTCTTTCAAGTTTACAAATGAACCGGAGTTGAATCGTTCCAACAAGGTTGAATCAATAGTCATTATTAAATATGTTAGCTGTTCAAAACATAGTGAACTAAATCTGTATTTCTTTATTTTTCTCTTAACAAAAATATCAAATCATTCTACTTCGTTGGTACCTAGTCCTGAAAAGTTCATCCCATCCCATAAGCCGGCAAGCACCGTCTGCGGCAGACGGCAGTCTTAGATCAAGTCACATGCACGTGGTAAATGGAAATCACCGAGCAGATTACCAGTTGTTAGCTTTCTCACGACGGATGTCCTGTGTCGTGATCAGAGGGGCAGTACAGGGTTGATCATTTGGAAATGCTACTTAATATAAAGATATCAAATGCGCAGAAATAATGAAATAATTAAATTTAAAGTGCTGGTTTACTTAAGAGACCAACTGGTTCATTTTTGGTTTTTTGCTAAGGTTGTTATAAGATTGGCATTGATCTTCTGGAGTCTATAGGCGTCTTATTTCATGTATCCCTAATCGGCGTTTTAAAGCCCATTTACTATATATGAGCTTGGATAGGTTTTCAAAGTACGCGAGTTAAATAATACATACGCTCGTGCGGAGGGCTTTCGACTGCCATCTTCTTTCCGAAACAGCCACAGGAAAACGTGCCTATTCTATAACGCATTTCATAAACAGGCTGGTTCAACGCTTGAAAGCTTCAAGCCTCTGTACGACCGGTGAGGTCATCCGGCGCGCTACCCATTGCCATGATGAGGTGAGGAAAGAGTGGACCAATTCTTCACGCGACGCCCCGGAGGCTCACGTACAAGAATGGCAATTCCAAAAAGCTGGGATGTCGCTTCAGTAAGGTGTGGAGGATCCTAAAATACAAACCTGAAGTGGAACCGCATCGTCCCCACCTGTAGTCAGATCCAGTCACCAACAACATGCAGTCCAGACTGCGTGCATGCGCTCCAAGATTGGTGGTCGATCGGCATCATCTCAGAAAAAGCGAGCACCACTGAGCCTCTCTCTTACAGCCAAACCTCTATGCCTGGAAATCCAATGTCTGGTCCACAGTTCATGGCACATGTGAGCCTGGTGAAAAATCGCCCAGCTGAAAGCGGTGGTGGAGGAACTCTTGTCGCACGCATGGACGATGACAGCTGCGGAAAATTGCCTAGACACGGCCCGGCGTCGAGCGGAGCTGTGCCAGTTCGTGAGGGTGGGAACTTGGAAGCACCTCCTCTTCGAGTCAGCCCTGAAATAAAACTGCATCTGTGCGCGCAGATCAAGATGACCCACATTGTATGTTACAATGATGTTTTATGTTGACTGTGCCACTTTACTAACAGATTTGCACTAAGCGTTTGTTATAGTAACGACACTTCCAAAAGCCGGACCTGGAGCAAACTTAAAACGGCGTTTTACGCATCGATGCCCAATCATCTAAATGATCCTGTAGCTCACAGAAGCTCTTACCCACAACTTACAAAGCGCATTTCTAATACATTTCTACCCATTGCTGTCTTCCCGGTGTTCTACATCGACTAATTGCTTTTACTCTCCTCTAAGACTGATAACGCACCGCACCGCCCAGTACCGGCGCAGCACGTCTCCTTTCAGTTCTGTCAATTACAGCGGGTGGCTCGAACGCCGCCGGAAAATGCCGCCAATTTGTCGTGCACGCGGATAGAGCGCGCGCACCCCTCTCAGTCTCAGACCATGTAATTTTGCCGTCTGTGACAAAAGGTCGCTGGCTGGGAGCGCATCAAAGAGCGCTTTCACGTGCCATCGACAGCTGGGGCCGTTGTCGAGTCTGCCCGTGACGTGACGCCCGCCTCGTCTCGGTACTCTGCTGAGTGCTGACCATGGCGCCGCTGCGCTGATGTCGGCGCACTCACGACGATACTGGCGCGCCGCCCCGCCGCCGCCGCCGCCGCTGCCGCCGCCGCTGCCGCCGCCGCTGCCGCCGCCGCCGCCGCCGCCGCCGCCGCCGCCGCCGCTGTCGTGTTGTGGTTTTATCATCCTGCCTCGATGAGTGCGACTCGCTGAACAGTGAACTATAATCAGCGTGTTGCTCCGGCGACGAATTCAGAAACAGCTGCTGACTCCGGGCGATATCCTCCGTCATGGCAGGAATGTGTTTTAAACATGGGCGGGCAGTCTGTTCAATAATTCGGGGTCAGAGGTGTGTGGTAAAATTTAATAGTAATGCCACAGAGCTTTTGGGTTCATTAGAGCCCTGGCTACAACTGCGACCATTAATTTTATGTCACATGCACAGTGCATTAACCCGCGCGTTACTGGGTGTATATCCCATGACGTGACTTACTGGGGGGGGGGCGCGCTATTTTTTAGCCTCCCTCGGATCTCTGGAAGCTACGGTGGAGCACGACTTTAAAAATGTAAACGGCATTCAATATACTGGTAAATCTGTAGTAAAAAACTAATATTGTTGACGTCGGGGCCACCGATGACGTCACAAATGTCACGTAAAATACAAATTGGTTTTGACCGCGAGTCATAAAGCTCCGGATGGATGAATTGTCGCGCAAAAATGCGATAATAGAGTGCAAAGCAGTCAAATAAATCGTAGATTAGTGTGTTTAGACATGTATAAAGAGCCATTCTAAGCGTTGATGACTTGTGAGGTCAAGTTCATCCGAGTAACGGGTTAGGAAACTTCCGATTACGTCGCAAGGCGGGGTATACACAAATGTTCATGGGTTCGTTTTCGTCTATGTAGAACGCGAAAGATGACCTAAGAAACATTATTTGTTCTCATAAAAAATGGGAGTGAATTGCAAAACACGGAATATTGAATTTTGTATGGGCACAGTATTCAACAAGGCGCGGATCCAGAGGGCGCGTGGGCGCCCCCCCCCCCCCCCCCCCCCTGAGCCAGGTATGCACCCTATAATGGCGAAACCCGGAGGGGCAACTATTTTTGTATTGGCGCCTCCCCCTGACTGAAATACTTGTGATCCGCGCTGTCCAAGATGTGTATCTTTTGCAGCGCTTGGTGGCTACCGGGGCGCCCTGCCGGCGAATTCCCACTTCAAAGATCCACATTATCCACATGACCATTAAGGAAAGATAAATCCAGTAAGAGGGGGGGGGTGGGAGAGGGGGAGGACCCCCACCCCCTTTTTTTATCCATCAGGAAGGGTAGTCCCGGCCGCCCCACCTCCCTCCAAAAGGCGCCGGCACCACACACAATCCTACCCGCAAGTAGGTAGCCACAAATACAATTTGTTATCATTAGGTCTACCATTTAAGTAACTCGTGTTTAAATGCTGAGCTGCTGTCTTGTGATGATCTCTGCTCACTATCTGAGGTGCCTTTATTTCGTTCAAGCATCCCAATTCCCATCAAAATCCTATGTATTTTTCTTTTTTTCTTTCAATTATGAAAAATCTGCTACCGCCAACTACCCACCTTCATGCAAATGATTGCTTGTGCTACCCGCTCTTCTACCCACGTGGGTAGTAACTTAACTACCCGTAGGATTTAGATATAGTGTTCACCACTTCATGGTGGGTAAGCGGGTAGAAAAGTGATACCTCTACATGGTAATGCATTGAGAGGTTGTCGATTTTTGTCTTTGAAAGGTCATAAGTCAGTTCATTAATTTGTGATGATATTGACCTAAAATTGTGTACACATATTCATCGGCATAAAGTCTTGATCAATACTTGTACCGTGTTTTGAATAATTCTGTGATTTTTGTGTTAAAATACTGAACTGAAAAAATATCTTTAGATTTCTCAAAATTTTGAGTTCCAATTGAAAATCGTGAATCTGGTATAACAGGTCGATAGCTGAGTCGGTTATCAGTCGTTTGCTATAAGACACTTGAATTTATATCTTAGCAAGCTATACTTTTGATAGCGTTTTCCAGCAAACCATTATTTGCAAGCACAAAACGCAGAACATGACGTCACTCTGACGTCATTCCTTGTTGACCTATCATAAACTCATTTTTTTCCCCTTTAATCAGCATGAGTTAAATTGTATATGAGAGAAGGTGCTAAAATTTTGGTGACGATATGAATGTTAGTTTAGGAGATATTACAAAATAACGGGAGGGGGGCTACAAATAGCCCCCCCCCCCCAATAAATCACCAAACTTCTAGTGCCTTATCACGAAGTAGGCATCATTGAACGGTAAGCTTTGTTAATTAAATTATACCCAAGCACATTAATATTTAGATATAGTGTTCACCACTTCATTTTATGTTGTTTTTGTTTTCGTATGTAAGTACCTATCTGTTATGATCTCTGAAGATTTATTTTGAAAACATACAAGGGCTTGAATTTATACATATAGTATACAATACAAAATAATAAAAATTGTAGACTCCCTGGGTTTTGTGCCATCGCAAGGATATTGTTTCCTAGTTTGTCGGGCAGCGGTATAATCACCGCTCATTATTTGATAGTGTATATTTAAGGCTGGCCAATTAATAAACAACAACAACAACATAAGCTGCCAGTCCATTCCTCTAGCAAAAAGAAAACTAAATAAAAGGGCAGCATTTCGTGAAGAGGAGAAATAAGACGCATTTTATCTTTGCTCAATCCGCAGTCATCCAAAACCAATGCAAACACAATCACCCATGGACTGATCAGACACAATTCCAGCAGCAGAGCGTATGGCGTCCATTGGCCGTCGGACGATCGCTGTCCTATCCTGGTCATCAGGACGTACGTTTCCCGAACGAAACGTCGCCATCGATAGCGCAGAAGTCATGACGCCGTTCGGTTTTCAGCGTCCAGTCGGCCGACATCGTAAAGCTGCCGGAGCCGACGCGTCCCTCCTGCAGACTGCCAAGGCTTGGTCAATCGCTGCTGTCTTTCCGCGCAGTTTGACTCGTGATTCGGACATAAAAGTCGGCAGCATCCCGGCGGCGGCCGGAGAGCCGCTCGCAGATGTCGCCACGCTCCCCTCCTGTCTCCCTCACCTCTCCTCTCCTCCTCTCCCTCCCTCCCCTCCCACGGTCGAGCCCAGAGAACCGCTTCGATTCCGAAGAAAAATCCATAAACGACGCAAAACTGGATAGGCCGGCCGGCGACCGACTCGCCATTGGCGGTGCGTGCCGCCGTCGCCATGGCAACGCCGGACCGTGGCCATTTTAGCATCGGTAACGACGCGACGTGGATCATCGACAGTTGAGGTTTACGGCCGGCGGGGGAGGCGGGCGGACGCCGTAACCCGCCTAATGGATATTGGACAGGGTATAACCGACGCCGAGGTAGCGCGCCTCGTACCTCCCGCGGGCCACCGCGGCAAAAAACGCGCCGACGCAGGGGCCGCCGGCGACCAACCTGGCGCGGTGGCGGCGTATTGATCACAGCGGCGAGACAAACACGCCGCGGCGGCGGCGGCGGCGCGGCGACGGCTGACCGATGCGGCGGCGACCAATGCTGACCTCCGACCGCCGACGGCGACGAACCGCCGGCTGCTGCGGCCGTCGCCTGTCGTCACCGCGGCGGGACTGGAGAGAGCGGCCTGCCGCGGCTGTCAGTCATGTCATGTCAGGGCTCAGCTCGCTCCCAGATGATGACTCGCTGGGGGTCCAGCCGAGCAGCGGTGTGACGTCAGAGCGCAGAGGTTGGGGTAGGCTGAGGCGGGGTGCCACTACGCAGCATAGTTCCGTGAAGTTGTGGAAGTTCGGTGAAGTTATGGGCATCCTCGTTGCGAATGCAGCTGGTAGGCAGGGCTAATTATGGTCATGTCTTGGCTGGCAGTTTCCGAAACCCACAACAAATTACAGCAATGAAAAAGAGCATGTTTGTATTTGTGTGGCATTGGCTGCGGTTCTTCAGAATCAATCGTGAATGAAAGTAAAATATAACTCTGTATTCACTCTTCAAATATCTCTTCTGCCAAGTGTTACTATAATACAGTGTTATACGACTGTATATCAAATAATGTCATGCCTGTCGGTAGTTTCAGATAAAATAGCAAGATAGGTGATTTTGAAGAAGCGCTTCTATTACCATTTTTGCTATATGTCTGTCGAAAAAAAAATTACAAAAACAAAAACAATGTAACGCGCTAACTTCTCGACACAAAATATCCCGTTAAATTGTGTTTTCCTTAATTATTGCATATATCAGTCTATCAAGTTGGCAAACCTCATTGTACGGGTCTCGAGAACTTCAGTGTGTACCGTGACCTGTAATAGCGGCGGATACCGGCTGCCAAATTACCAATAAACATGGTCCTCCAAACGGAGAAAGGTGGGCACTGGCGCGGGTACGACGAGCATCGTCAGCTATTCAGTGGTACACTCGAACAGCCAGATGATCCTCGTACCGAGCACCGATGACCTCTCTCCCATCCTCGGCACCGATCCACTCTGTGTCCGATGTAGCCAGCACGGAATGTTACGAGCTGAGGTATATAAGTGCGGTTTTTATTACCAGCGAGGCATCGGTACATTGACGAAATGCACGGGCATGCAGAACATGACGGAAAATGCGCATTGCACAATGAATAACATTTGCGAGAAATTAAATTGACTACTTCGGCATTCAGGTGATATTGTTGACAACCTTGTCTCCTTTTGTGTCTTTTTACCAGCTCTTTAGGTAAGCGTCAGCGAACAAGTAATTTTCGTAACATACAGAGATAACAACGGTGTATCCAAAAACTTATTCGTCAAATATCACATGAGAATTTGGTGGCAGTATTTTGATGGGATTGCATTCGGAGAATGCTAGTATTTGTTACTGCTTGGCTGAAAAGTAAAACCCATTCAGTGGCTCACGGCAATCAGATAGAATTGTTTTTGTTCTTCCAGATAGTCGATACAAATATTGCGAATGTTACAAAAAGGTTCAAAATATCCAACGTTTCTAAAGGGAACCTTCATGGTATTTACAGCGAACAAATTCAGCAGATATGCCCAGTAGATACAGCGAGCAAATTATAATTGCCAAATACAGGGAGAGCAACTGGCTTCCGAATGCGTCCTGCCAATAGTCACAATCGCCTCATTCCCAACGCGCACATTTTAATTTCGACGGGGCGAGCAGCCGGTAACTTTATACGCAAACAGCCGGGCCGGCTCTGCTCACACAAGAGGGGGGATTAGCGGACATCACTTCTGGCAGGGGTGGCGACTGCAGGGGTAAACGGCTACCAGGGAGGGGAATACCGATAGAGATGATAGGGCGCAGGGTGCTTAGCTCAGAGCTTTCCAACAAATNCGTGATTGCTCAACTTGCCCCGACATTGTCAGTGTACCTTTCTTCCCGTGCAGCGTCACTCAACCCACGAACTGCGAGAAGTCACCCTGCACGTTGCATGCCTAGGTGGCCCTTCTACCTCTAGGGGGATATAGAACATTCGTCCCCTGCTAAGATAATAATTATAATAAATATGGTGGACATCCGATTTTTAGTCTGCAACCAATATTTTACGTTTTTCTTCATAGCTTTGGAATAAACAACCGCACCGAGACGCCGCTGACAAATTAAAGGTTAGGTGCCAAGACCTTTCCATGGATGGCATTACCGTCCTACTTGCGCTGTCATGTTACCCAATAAAGGGGTGGCTCAACTTAACCCTTATGCTCAACTAACCCCGTTCTCCCCTACGTGCCGGCCTCAGAGGGGCCCCCTACGAGGCCGCTTCAGAGGGGCCCCTCACGTGGGACGCCTCAGAGGGGGCCAACGGGGCCGCCTCAGAGGGACCCTCACAGGGCCGCCTCAGAGGGGCCCCACGGGGCTTCCTCAGAGGGGGCCCACGGGGCTGCCTCAGGGGGCCCCAGATTTCGTAAGGGAGGGGCACGGGCCCGTGTGCCCTCCTTGGTTGCGCCTTTGGTTGTACTCATAATATAAGTTTTTGCTGACGCTCCACCCCTTCCCCGCTCAACAACTTTTCGGTTACAGTTACGATCCCCCGCCATGAAAATAACGCCCCCCACCCCCCCCCTCTCCAAGGGCAATGCCACCTCCCGAAAGTTGGGGGGGGGGGGGTGGACGGAGGCATTCTGTATTCCATTCTGTCCAATCAAAGTCCATAGGCCTAATGTAAAAATCCAAAAATGTTGGGGGTCACGTTCCCCTGCCCCCCCCCCCGCCGGTGGCGAGCCTCTCTGGCCCTTCCCGGGCAACAACTTATCGCTATCAGGCTCAGCGACCACTTGGCTTCCCTCATCCACGAATTTCGAAGGCGTGGCGGAACCCCTGGGCCAATCCAAGTGCATGTGTATTTAAATATGATACCATATTAGGAATGTCTGGATATAACCAAAGTAATTAAATACAAATTACAAGGGACAATGCCCCTAGTGTCCCAAGTGGTAGCGACGCACAGGCCCTCTGTACCTACGTTTCTCATCAAACACAATTGTTGCGGCCGGCAAAAGAGCTTTGAGGCATTTTTATTATAATAAAAGCTACAAGCAACCGAATATCTAGGCGCCCAGTCGTTTTTTTGTGTTTACTAGTGAGCACATAGTAAAGTAAATGAATCACTTTTGAGGGAACCGTACCGTCTATTCCAGCTGCTCATATCATATACACGAAAGGCGCTTCCCGCACAGCTGAGAGTAGAAAACAAACGGAACGCGCCGTGCCGAGTCGCTGGCAAGATGGCGAAGATGAGTGGGGAGGTGAACCAAATCCCAGGACACTCCTGGGCTAGTTTTCTCAAAGACAACACCCCTAGCTCGTCTGAAAGTAAGTTTTTATGATGATGCGTACTTGATTTATTAATTTTGATATATTTGAGGGTATAATATCCATGAACATTGACAGGAAAATCGTTTGAAATAGGCCACATTTTCTGATGAGACGTTTCTGGCGCGGCTGCCTACCCTTGAAATTCATTATTGTGGGGATGTTAATAACATTTTTTGGTTTATTTGGTTGCTTTTTGATGTTTTAAGTTTTTGCCATTTTATTGTTTTGTTTATATGTCTCCTATTTTGTATTAGTGCTGCTTGTTTTTTTAGTGAAATTGCATGATTGCTGCAGTGTTTTTCAAGGCATTTTCCCTTCCTGCTTCATATTTTGCATACCACTTTTTGCTATATATTTGTTTTCTGAACTTTAACTGTTAATTACAGATTATTTTCCCTTTTTTAGCTTTAAATTGTTTCACTTGGGTACAACATCCAAAGTTGTTGAATGTTGGTTGTGCGGTTCGTCGATTATTCCAGTTATGTTTTGTTGAGTGCTCGTTCTGTTTAAAATTTGTTCCGTTCCTATGTTTTTTATTTTGTTTTTTATTTAAGTAGGTTGTCATTAACATTTTTGCATTTTATTAGTGATTTAAATATCAGTTGGGGAAACTATGTTGAATGATTTATATTTGTTTCATAACTTACCTTTATAAATGGGAACATACTCCATAAATAGGAATGCATTTTTCAAAAATGTAAACGCTGCTGAGGAAAGCGTTCCAATTTATGGACAATATTGGGAATCCATAATTTTGCAGAGATTTTGGCATTACATGTCTAAAACACAGTGAGTTTTACCTGGCACATTCAGATTCTGCATAGTGATGTGTATATTTTTCCCTTTGGATTCACACCTTTTTGCTTGTTAACATCAATACGGTTGCCATGTTCATTGATGGATTTAATTCAGAGTGATATATTAAATGATTTAGTAATATAGATGAATTGGCTCAACATATGAATGATCGTGAAGTATTGTAATTTGTAGGCTCAATGTTTGACAAACTTTTGGGTTTATATATTTTTTGTATATTTATATTACCTACTCTGGTAGTAATGTCAGTATTTGGAAAAAATGGCAGGAGCCTCATCACTGATTTTGAATTATAAAACAATGTGACTAACAAACATGTAGATTAATATATTATTATATATTGATTTGATATTATTTTTATTTTCTCCATATTTGGAATTTAATTCAGCCATTATTTGTATTCCCATAATATAAAATGTGTTCCCATTTATGGAAAATCTTTCCAAAAATGAAATGTTTCCAAAAATATAAGTTTGACCATAGTTTCCCGTCTGAAATAGTCTCAAAAGGGAAGAACAAATTTCACATTTACTTGAAGTAACTATGTCATTGAACAAAATGTGTGAGTTTTGTTAGGTACATTAAAGGAAATAGTTCACCTTCAACATGGGTTATGAACTGAGATAGCAGTTTTGTAGCCCGTGTTGAAAAAAACCTAACTGCAAGTTTTCTGGGCTGAAAAGGCTCTCCAGCTGAATATACTTGACTTTTTGTTGAAGGAATGTGGGCCATAAATAAAGAATATCAAGAATGTGGGCCTGAAATACACCTGGGCAGAGGCTATACAGTGATCTTATGCAACTGCTTTTGAATCTGATTGGCTGAGCCATTTGATTCTTTCAGTTGACGTTGCAGAGAGGACGTATATAGTTTTGATAAAATTAATAATGTACGTCCTTCTGTCCTGAATTGGCGCGATGTATGGTTATTTTTTTACAAGATGAAAAGAAGTTGTATTAAAAAATATAATCAAGTCATGTTTGAAAAAAATACAAGGTGAACTATTTTCTTTAAGAATAAACTTATTCCTTCTTTGTTCTACTTTTTAATTTGGCTATGTCATTGATCAAAACGTGTCAATCATGTTTCATTTCGTGATAATCTTTGTCATACTTTCTTACCTCTAAATTTTGCTACATCAAGGTTATTGTGTATGCTGCATATTTTGGCCTGCCATTGCCTGTAGATGTAGCTATAATAATCAGCTCTTGCAAGTTTGTATTTTTTATTCTGCTATTATTTTGTTTATCATTGGTTCATTAAATGACCATCAATGTTTTATGCTTTGCCCATGCAGCATCCGATGCCTACTTGACCGTGCAGGGGGGGGGGGGCGGTACGACTCCTCTGGCGTTTCGCCCCTAATTGAGCCTAACTTCGATAACAACGATGATGTTGCTTGTGATTAGAGGAAGCTGTTGATGCCTGATTTTAAAGTCCTGGGTCATTAGGCGACCTCTGGGCTCTGAGGTCATTTCAATGACTGGGATGTCATTCAAGTAATGTGGAGAAATCGAATCATAATCCAGCTAAAATTGTGAAAGAACATGTAACCTGTAAGGCGACGTAGTTGGCGATGAACCAGCGACCGCAAAGTAAATGTATGGTGAATTTCAATTCAATTGGGCAAGGCTTTTCTGAGATACAAAAAAGGGTGAGCACGAACACGAGCAGGCACCCACCCCTGACTTATGGGAAATGAACACAATCGGCTCCGCCGTTCCTGAGATATATGATAGGGGTGAGCACATGCGCACGTGCAAAGGCACCCCACCGCTGACTTATGGGAAACTGGCGGCTGAGAGGTCCCGAACCACTCACCAAATTTGCACACAATCTGCCCCGCCGTTGCGGAGTTTTTGCGATAAAACACTTTTCAACACCCCGTCATGCGGCACGCGCCACGCGCAGTGGTAGTCATCCACATGAGTCGGCACTGGTCTCAAACAGGGTGGGTTGGATGGGGCCGCTCAGCAAAGAAGGCCGCTTGTCAATCGGACATTCGGTTGCAGATATGTGAGCTTCTCAAAAGCGTCGCCACGGGTCGGGCCGGGCCAGGTCAGGCTGCTCATATTTATATTTTCCCATAGCTCATATTTATATTTTCCCATATACTACGGAAGGACGTGCGAGCGCATCAAGCTCGCTCGTAATTATGCAAAAATGGGTGTCAGATTTAAAATCAGTGTCATTAAGTGTCCTTAGAGACTACCAGAATCCAAAAGGTTCGTCGCAGGTCATTGGAGGTCAGTGACCTTGGTTGACCTTTTCAGAGTTCAACTGATTTCACGATCGAAACCATAAATGTCACCTGGGCCCAATCTTACTAAAGTGCCTTAAATGCGCAAGTACGGCATGCCGTGAATGGAGTGCTCAGAATGCCACACCTTTTAACCACTGCGTTTGGTTCGTCGTATCTCGTTATCAAAACAGCCTAGTCGATATAGCGCTAGGCTGATGATAGGAATGTCCCCGGTTCGAACCCGGGTCCAAGAAGTTTTGCAGGCCGGCGCACCAATATGCCATTCACGGCATTTGGTAAGACTGGGCTCTTGGCAAGATTGACCCTAATTGTTGCACCTGTGCATATGCTACTGAACAGCAAACACTCGGAAACTGCACAAGTTACAAGCATTGATATTACAGTGCGCCAGTTGCGCCCGACGTGACCTTATATATTGATGCGGTTGGGCTATATAACGTGTCTTTTCTTTCAAATCTGTTCAACGTTGGACAATGTCTGAAGCAAATTTGACTTGATAATGTTTATGGTACTGTCACTTCTCACAATTTGCATAACAAGCAAAATTGCATAAGAATTGACCAGCCTACCACTCGCCTGTGATCAAAACCAAATAGAAAGGCACTTGAAGGAATGAAATGAAACCAAACTTGTATCAAAAATCTTATGTTTAGCGAGTTAAAGTCCTCCCATGGTTTGGTTAATAAGTGCGCCCGCCCTTCTCCATACCCTGTCTCGATTGGTATGACCTGCGGGAGGAGGCAGTGGCCGCATTCAGATTAGGTCAGTAGGATCACACCCAGCCCTTGATTGAGGCACACAGCTTTCGACTCTCGTTTCTACTTGCGGAGAGGAACTGTGCGATCCCTATTGTGACTTGTTAGGGTCCGGGTCCACATAACGAGCCCTACTTACTGAAGAACTATCATCCCCGAAGCTCATCCAGTCAAAGGTCTGTACCAAATTTACAAACAAAAGTCGGCATATGAACCCGGAAATGACGAAATAGAGTAGGCCATGATGGTGTAGTAATCCGGCTCCACGAGTTAGAGTGGAGGTCTTTCAATTGTGCAAACATGCACCTTGCACCTTAATCTCAGAGGATGTATGTATTGACTAGCTCCAAATATGTGACTCACAGGTTCAACACTTACCCTGCGTTCTGTGTGCTTATACTTCAGCGAAGCAATGCATATTGCTTATTTCTCCTGCATGCAATGACACCAGATTGAGGTGACCTGCTTGGAAATAGCTTTTCATAGGATATTGAATCCTGAGTCTTACCAGATAACTGGTATACATCATGCCAGATGCTATATAAATGTAATGGTCAAAATCTTCTACAGACTACATGATGCATCCAGGCCAAACTGAAATTTGATATTGATTGAGATCAGGATTAATTGAGATGGTGCTTGTCTAAACTAGCAAAATTTCGGTGCCCTTGGCTTAAACCCTATTCCCTGCGTGCGGCCAAAATCACAACTCACCGTTACACCGCTGCGTGGCGGGGGGGGGCTGCCAGCCCCAGGGGCAGAATTCTGCCCCCCGCGACGGATCTCGAGAATCGCCTCGACCCGATTTCGATGGGACCAATTACCATTCGATTCTTCTGGGCAAAATCTTTCTTCTGGACCCCCCCATATTGTTTTTGTTCAAAAAAATGGGAGGGACAACGGGAACCACAAAAAATAGGAAAATTTTCAGGGTGTTTTTATAAAGTCATTGTGGCCATGTGATTCGATCGATTTTGGATGCAAAAAACGTTTTTGAGCTTTCAATGATGTCTTCAATGTCTAAAAGGGGGAAAGTAAAAAAACAGAACGAAAAAAATCTTAGGCGTACTCAGCGGATGCAAAATTTGGGGATTGGATTAAAAATATTTGCTGTTCGTGAGGTTGTTTGGACGTGGACGTCAATGTGAGATTTGTGCCGGCTAATTGGTTAAATGTAACATATGTGCACAGGGAATAGGTGTTATTGTTCCGCTTTGTTAAACCCATATTCCTTGCGGGCGGCCAGAAATTAGTCTTGAAGTCTTGAAGTCTTGAATTCTCGGAAAGAGCCTATTAAGCTAGCCTGTAACTTCCGGTTCCTCCCTTCTAAACTGAGTCCAGTACCTAGGCTTGGATAACTCTTAAGGATTCTGTATGTATATCTGTATTTGGATCAGAGCCCTGTAACGAGCACTATTCGCTACTGAATGTTGTCGTGTTTCAAAATTTACTTCCAACAAACTATTATCAGCTTTTGATTCTTGAAGCTGGGAGGGATTGGTTGTAAGCTGTGATCACACAGCTTCGAGGTAAACCATTCCAGTTATTGGACTGCCCTCACCAACAGGTCGGGGTTCCTTCTTACTCGTCTTCTAGCTAAGTCTTCCTGAGCTCTAGCTCTTCCTGAGACGAGTGTGAGCGACTGAACTTGCCCATCGTGGGAGCGATTCGCCCCCCCCCCAGAGATCTCGAGAACCGTTCGGCCGATTCGGAACGCCTTCTCTGATAATTCTTTACTATATTTGAAGTTGGGCCTAAATTACGGAATATCGTCTACGCGTCTCCCATTTTATGTACCTGAAATGCGCCTTTGCCCCAAAATATGTATAATCATTATGTATGATGGTAGGTTATTAGCAGTGACTTAGTTTCTGACGGCTTTTATTTCACCGCAAACTACGAAGGAAAAATATGCGCCGCACACACATCGTGGTAACGACCTCCCAAAAACATGACCCTGAGTCAACCTCTCTCGTGGTCACTGAAGCTCTACTTAGCCGATTTTTTCTCTCTCAAATTTCGACAAAAACACGTCATTTCATATTAAGGAAAAGTCCGAAAGTTGCAAGACGATAGACGTAACGGTTCAGAAGCGGCGGGCGAAAAACTACGGGGGGATAGAATCTGCCCCCTCGCAAGGAATAGGGTTAAACAATTGCAGCAAGATCAAGATGGGTTACTGTGACCAAGTTCAGTATATATTTTTATGTCCGAGTGCTTCTTTCCCTTGTTTTTTTCGTCTGCAGTTTTAGGTATGATGGCGCTTAGTTTGGACGCAAATGTCTGGAGTATTCGTTCAATGGCGATGTTTTGGTTTTTATGCGTTTTTAGTCTGACTTAAATAATGTTAATCTCGGTAGTTGGTCCGTGACTGTCGGCAGATGCGTGTCTCAGTTCAGCCGCTCAGGTACTGAGCTGGGCGGTATCGGCCATAGGGTGGCTGGCTGGCCAGACATGAGCGTCCCCGGCGGCGGTACATGGACCGTATCCGTGACAGCTGTTCCACCACATAGCAGTGATACAACACTCAACAGTGATATACTGTTAGTTTCAATGACTTTTAGTGCACAATTACGATACATTTATGTGCATATTGTTATTTGTTGCTTCCTATCGTTTCCGAGGTTAGCCATTCCGTGCACTCTTACTCATCACAATTAGTTAACACTTATTCATCACAATTAGTTCATCACAAAACACTTATTCATTACAATTAGTTGCAATTTGAAACATTGGAGTTGGATGAAGGGCATTTGTGAAATGGCACAGATGCAATATTTACTACCGACTAGCATGACCGTATGTAGTTCCTCTAGGTATAATTCCTTGTGCTGACTGGTCGGCGGTAGTACGCGACACGTTGACACTGGTTCCGCTCTCGTGTCAGAGCCGCAGCCGCCGATTCTATCCACGCTTGCACTCACCGCTCGGTTATGTGTTGACGTATGCCCCGTGTCTTCTGCAGATGCGCGGACCGAGAAACGACGAAAGAGTGGCGACATGCATACGAAGCTCACGCTGGACGGTAAGTAACGATGACGGACTCGGCTCAGCGCGGCCGCCCCCCAGTACTCTCTGATCAACCCAATCTGCTGCGACCGCCGTCAACTGCGAACGAACACCGTGACTGCTAGGTAGTAGTCTCCCCCATTCACGATGCCTCGCGGGCTAATTCTGTCTCGCGTTACCTCGCTGGTTCAGGTGCGTTGGTTTGCGTGTATCAATGTGGTGTCCGTCCTGCCCCCTCCCCCCGCCCTGCTGCGCCTCGCCCCTCCCCTGACGGCGTCCTCTGACCTGCCCCCGCAGACAAACCGCTGCTGGGTGATATGCCGAAGGTGGAAGAGTTCTCCACCGTCTGCTGCAAACTCTGCAAGTGTCCCGTCAAAACGCAGTCGGTCAAGGAGCACATGGGTGAGTGTCGGAGCCAATGACGAGGCCTACTACGACGTCTCAACGCCCAGATTGTGATGTTGAGGATCGGAGGGGTGGTCATGCTGCTGTTTGGGTGGAGTGTTCTTCTGCTGGCATGTGAGCTTGCTAGGAGTGGCTGGTGGTCGTCTCTGGTTGTGCTGCGTCTTCACAGGAACTGTATTCACAGGGACAGCTGTCGATAAAGACAGCATTGTTGTCGCGAGATGGCTGGTTGGTTGGGTTTAGTTTGGGCCGAATGGCCATAGAGTTAGAATGGCCTCCGAAGGTGGTGGTAGTAATATCGTTGGTCATGTTTCCACGACAAAAGGTAATCCGGGTTTCCCTCGCGGTGACCACTGTATTTTTGTCACCACACAAGCCGGGAAATCGAAATTGACCGTCAGATATGAACGGGGCCATTATCTTCTGTTCATATCTGACGGTCAATTTTTATTTCCCTCGCGTAATGACTCAATTACAGAAGTCACCACGAGGAGCAAAGAAATACGGATACCTAGTGTCATGGAAACCTGTCAGTCATATAACTCTTACAGCCTTCTCCTCTTACCGAAAGAGAGACATGCTGTATTGTCTCGTATTGCATTGTTGTTGGTTCCGCTTCCCAGCTTCTTTCGTGGGCGCCAGCTGTCTCGGAATTTTGGGTCACTTTCTGGTCTTTTGAGCGGGTCCACAAGATTTTGCCGCTTCTTGAACATTTTGCTCTCTTTCCATGTATTACTGCCTCAACATTTTCATATGCAATTTTGCAGTTCAAGCTCACTCATTTGGAACCTTGCATGTGATGTCAGTAAAAAAGCGTGTCTGTTGCTTACACGTAAGCAAACAAATCATTTAAAAAAAAATCAGCTAAGCTATGTTTATTTTACCAGATACGAGACAATGAACTCAACGAGTGCAACAATCTCTGAACTGCACATGATTATTGACCCCTTAAAATCAGCTGCGCATCTTTTAAAACATAAGATTGACATTTTTAATGAAAATGGACTGAAAAATGTCAGAAATTTGCCCTCTCAATCTGCGGTCAGTTTGCTCTCCGGACCAGCGTTCCTGAAACCGAAAATCAAACACTGTTACGTGGCCTACGAGCTCTTCCTGACGCGTGACTGTCGCTGCCATCTGTATGTCTGTCTGTCACACCTGGCTGACATTTACGTGTCAACACTGATCGTCATCTACAGATATCGCGTCTAAATGTTGTCTCTGACAGTCAGTCATGTTTGATGTCTGTCAGATCGCCTGGGGTGAAACGGCTCGTAACCTGTTTTTGCTACGTTCACTCTGGCCTAAGCAAGGTCGACTGTGCTGTTCTATGTGTTGTGTATGTTGGAAGGGAGATTCTGAGCCCTGTTTCGCTGTTCTATGTGTTGATGTGTACGTTGGAAGGGAGATTCTGAGCCCGGTTTCTGCCGGCAGCGCTGCGCCATCCCGACTACACCGCCGCCCGTCTGCGCGAGGAGGCCGAGCGGTTCCAGGTCAAAATCATGATCAACAGCATCCCCGAGTCGCTGTTCGCCGCCGTGCCCTCGTACAAGTCGCACATGCTGTCGCCGGTGCACGTCACGTCCCCGGTGCCACCGTGCGTGCCCGACGTGGTGGACGAGGACACGGCCGCCGTGGTGGACCTGCTCGGCTCGCTGGCGCCCGTGCCAGTGGAGCTGCCGCCGCCAGCGGTGCCGGTGGCGTCCCCCGCTCCGCTGCTGTCAGTGCTGTCAGTGCCGGCCGTCACCGTGAAGGAGGAGCCGCCAGATGTGAAGCCAGAGGTGATGGACGGAGTGGAGGTGGTCTCGTCGGAGGAGCAGATCGGCGCCGTGCTTAGTTTGAAGACGGAGGTGCCGGGCGCGTTCGTGGACATTCTGAACGAGTTTGAGAGCGACGCGGGCGCGGCGGACGAGGAGACGGCCGCGGCCGTGGCGGCGATATCGGTGTCGCCTCTCGACGCCGTGCCGTTCGACCCCGAGCCGCCGGCGTGTGTCTTCTCCCCGCCCCCGCCCCCGCCCCCGCCGGCACCTGCGGCGGTGCTGCCGCCCGCGGCGCCGATGGCGGCGGCTCGGTCTCCGCTCGCCGCGTCGCCTCGTGTGCCGTTCAAGGCGGAGTTTAAGAGCGTGCCGTCGTCGCCGGCGCGACCCGTAGCGGACACGGCTGACGCCAGCTCGATTAGTGAACACTTTGCCAAAATGCGCGCCGGCGGTAACGGTGGATCGTTGTGCTCGAAGAAGTCGCGGTTGGGTCACCAGCCACGCCAGTACGACGCTCGGAAACATTGTGGGGTTTGGATCACGGAGCGCAGTAAAAACTGCACCCGAGTGCTCGACTGCCGGCAGCACAACCTCGACCAGAAGTCCAAGGTGCCGCGGCCGCTGCCGTTCAAAGATCTGCTCGCCCGCTTCAAGGCGGGCAAGAGTCGGGAGCGAGAGACGGTCGTGAGTCGGGAGCTGGGTATTTCGGGTGTTGATGGTGCGTTATGCGGGGTGTAGGTGCTTGGGTTATTTACTGTGTCATGTTTTTGCTACACTTATGAACCGGGGCTAAAGTTAGGGGAATGGGCGGCATGTGACCTTAGTTGTCGGCCCGCCCTTAAACCCCAATCATCATCATAAAGTTAGGGAAAAAAGCAAGGCATTGCTATGGACTTTAATTCCTTCTAACATTGTGCCTAAACGATGTAGCTTTTGCATTCTGTCTGCATTTCTGTAATTCTTTAGCTTTCGCTGATAGATCCGAGTTGCATATCGCAGCTGAAACGGTGCGTCATATGACTATTGCATTAACCGTGTCGTGTCTGACCCCGTGCCTCACGTGTTCTCCTCAGAAACCCATGTCGATGCGATACGACCCCAAGTTCGTGCCGCCCGAGGGCCACCCGGCGGCGGCGGCGGCGGGCGCAGTCTCGCCGTCCCGGCCGGGCGGAATGGTCACCTACCACAACATCACCAACTCGCCGGTGTTCCGGCGGGACCGGTCGAGCTCCGCGGACGACGACGGCATGCCTCCTCCTTCCAGCGTACCCCCGCGGGCCGCCGCCGCCGCGCCCTCGGCCCGTCCGCCACCGCCGCCGCCGCCACCGCCTGAGATCTGCGTCCCCCGAGTCCCCAGCTATCCGCAGCCGCTGGCGGTGAGTGTGAGAACCGGGGAGGAAGAAAACGAGGGAACGCCAAGGAGATGGAGAGTTGTGTTTTTAGGTAGAAGAAACCACCGTGTGTAACGCGTCATCCCAGCCGAAGATGGGCCGGGTGATGAGGGGTGATAGTGGTCGTGAGCTGTTGATTCCATTCTTCGTTCATCATCATTGCCGTGTTACCGCACTGCTTGCGACACCCTAACGCCAGTAATCATCAGATGTTCAACAGTAATCATCAGTTGCAGTGTCTTTTTTGCATGAGTGTGATGAATGGTGTAAAGGCGTCACTATTCCAGAAGGGGGTGGATATTAATGTCAACATTTGTATGATAATAACCCAACAATCGATGCTTTAGGGCTTGCGAAGTCCGTTTGCTGTATACCTATTCAACAAAAAATAGCTGTTCCAATAATTGAAAAAAGCTAAGCGTGTGTTGAAAGCGTGATAATATCATGCACACCATGTACAGTGCAGAACAATTAATGTTCTGTCCACTTCATCGACACCATTGGCGCGTCTGTCGGTGCTGTACGCAGTGAAACCCAATGAAACTATGTATGCCCTCGCCCCTAATACCGAAGGCGAGGGCTATAGTAATTACATTGGATTTCACTGCGTGCAGCACCGATAGACAGAGGTGGTGTCGATGAAGTGGACAGCACATTTGTTCAGCTCTGTACATACATCAGGTTATCTAATCCGGTGCTGGGTGAGGTGTATGGATGGCTCACTGTGCAATGGGTACTGTGTAGGTACGGTTACGGACCTAAGTTGGGTTAACTGCTATAGCCCAGGACACGTCACATCCTCAGACTTTTCCTGCTATCAGATTGTGTAAACAATGCGTCAGTATTGTATGCATTCTGATAGCGTGAAAAGTCCGAGATTCGGACGTGTCCGAAGATCGGAATCATATACTATATAGGAGGATCATGATTATGTATATATTTATTTAATGTTAATACTGTTAATCTCGATAGCTATTGACGTCGTTTCGATGGCAAGTGACGCGACAAAGAAGTTCATTTGGGTGTGGCCTTCCACCTATATTTGTGAAATTCAGGACACTGATAAGTTGTTATTGTTGGTCCCCCAGCCTCGGCTACTGCCAAGGTGTTCCCGACCAGCTCTGGAAGGGCCGGTAGCCGGTGGCTAAGGCGGCCACCACGTCGTCCTGCTGTAGTTGGTCAGGCTGGCCGTGTATTTTCCCCAGCGAGAGGAGGCGGGCCCCGCTCAGGCAGGGGCACCGCAGGAAGACGTGACGCGGTGTGTCCGCCTCCTCCTGGCAGACCCGGGACTGCGCCGCCGGGCACCCGGTGTTGCTGCACCCTGGGCAGGTTGTCCTCCTCCTGGCAGAGCCCGGCACTGGTCCGCCGGGCACCCGGTGTCGTTACACCCTGGGCAGGTTGTCCTCCTGGCAGAGCCCGGCACTGCGTCCGCCGGGCACCCGGTGTCGTACTCGTTACACCCTGGGCAGGTTTCAGTTGGGCGGTGGCTGATCCGGTGCTGATATTAGTCGGAGCCGCTCCAGTGGCCGGCACGCAGCTGGTGGATGTCGACCACTGCCTGGCGATCGTCACCACGCGCCGGGTCAGGGAGTCGGTCGCGGAAGATGCTTTTGTACCCGCCGTTCGGCCAGGACCGCTGCTGCGAGCGGCGGGCGGCCCTGGCGGCGGCGCGATCAACGCTCCTGATGTCGAGCGGAGCAGGTGCTTGGTCTCAGCTTGAGGCCTCCGTGGCGAGGGTGTCGGCCCGCTCGTCGCCCGCTATACCGCAATGGGCCGGCACCCGTTGGAGTTGTACGGTCTGGTCACGGGCGGTCAACGAGCTGACCAGCGTCCAGATGGCCGCTCCGATCTCTGATCTCCGAAGTCTGAGCGGACGGGCCGCTCTCGAGGGACAGCAGGGCCGCCTGCGAGTCTAGGCAGATTACAACGTGTCGCTCCGCCGTGGGCCCTCCGAGCTCGGTCACCGCGGTCAGGGCGGCTCTGAGAGCGACCAGCTCAGCGTGTGTGCTCGGGCAGAGGCGGCCGGCAGGAACTCTGAGATCTCCCTCGACTCCCGGGTGTCGGGGAGGAGGACGATGGCTCCTCCGCCGCCGCAGGTCACCCCCGTCCGCCGAGCCGTCCGACGACACCCAGGCGTCCTCGTCTTCGGCAGGTAGGGTGCTCAGGTGGCTCTCCGCCGCCGCTCGTAGTGCTTCCGCTGTGAAGTTCCTGCTGCAGGGCGGGACAGTGGAGTGCAGAATGAGATCCCGGATCGTGTCGTCCAAGGAGTCACTGTCATTCTCAGTCGGGCCTCGATAGAACCCCGTCCAGAACCCCGACCGCAGCCAGCGTCTCCCTGCCGACGTCGCGCCAGAGAGGCGGCAGGGGACGCATCGCGTAGTCAGCGCCCTGAGTGGGTCCCCCTCCGGCAGCGAGGACGCCAGCGCTGCCATCCTGGTGGCTAGCACAGTGTGTCGCTCTCGTGCGGTGGGGAGGCCGGCCTCCGCCAGGAGAGCGTGCAACGGGGTCGACCGGGGGCATCCGGTCACGGCTGCGACGGCCGCGCGCAGCTCGCGCTCCACCAACTCTTCATGGGAAGGGGAAGCTGCTGCAGGGAGCCACGCTGCTGTGGCGAATTCCAGAGCTCGGCGGACGTAACCGTTGGTGACAGTTTTGAGCTGCGCCTCACGGAGCCCCCAGGAATGTCCGGTGAGTTTGAGCAGCTGCGTCGTTCGGGGTCGGACTTTCCGGCGCAGCTCGGCGCTTTGTTGTCCCAAGTACATGAGACGGTGGAAGGTCACGCCCAGCGGCTTCACCGATGCGGCACTGGTCACCTCCGCGCCTGCCACTTTGGTGCTCGTGTTCCTGGCGTCCTTGGTCCACTCGGGGACAGCGCAAGAACTTGCTTTTCTGACTCGTGATGCGCATTTTGTTCTTGGTAGCCCACCTCGTCATGATGTCTGCCGCTTGTTGGGCGCGGAACATCTGCTCGATGGTGGCGCCGGTGCTGACGGTGGCTGTGTCGTCGGCGTACATGTATACCGATGTGCGGTCCACCGCGCGGAGCTCTCCCATTCCACCAGGTCCGCCACCCACTGCGTGTAGAGCGTTGGGGCGAGGTCGGAGCCCTGCGGCAGGTTAGCTCTGAAGGGCCGTTCTCTGCTACCGGTCCCGTTGACCTCAACGCAGGCCCGTCGGTCGCGCAGGAAACGTTTACGGCTTGGCCGGGGCCGCCGACCACTCCACCTTCCATTTTCCGGAGGATTTTTGTGACTCGGCCGATACTGGCCGGTTTGTTTAGTTCCTCTTAGGTGAACCGCTGGAACTGCCGGCGGGCATCTTCCTCTTTTCCGCCGTGTTTTTCTTGACTCGCTTCCATCTTTCTCTTGACTCTGGTGATTGGCGCTCCTAGGGCGGCTCTCCTCCCGTCGCTCCACCACCGCCTCCGCCAGGTCCCGGTCCAGCGCCCAGGGTTTCGGGTCCGCTCTGGCGCCCTTGGGAACATGTTTGGCGCTCGCCCTCATACCAGTGTCCGTGAAGCGGCGGGCTGCATCATCAGTGCCGGGGGCGGCCTCGCAGCGGAGTGGAGTACCCCCCCCCCCCCGGTACTCCACTCCGCTGCGAGAGCCTCCCACAGGACTGGGAGAAGGCGCTCCGGTTAGCCTTCCGTAAGTCCCATTGCGTCTTCCGGATGCGGCCCGGGTGGCTCCCGCTGACCGTGGTGGTTGAGACCTGCGGGAGGTGGTCACTCCCGAGGTCCTCGCCTTCTGTCCATGTGCAACGCTGCGCTAGCTCCCTGTGACCGAGGGCCACGTTTGAGTTGGTGAGCGGGCCGGACCCGTAGCCGGCGCCGGTGACGGCGCCGGTGACGGCGCCGGTGTTGAGGACCTCCCATCCGTTGGCGAGGGTCCAGTCATGTACCATTTGGCCGATTCTGTCTGGTTCGCGGCACGGCTGGTCCCAGACGCTGTGGTGGCCGTTGATGTCGCCGGTGATAATTGTGTTTGAGTTGGGGAAGCCCGCCAGGTCGAAGCGGTCCGCGCGGTCGTCCTCATCGGAAGGGTGAGTGAGCGGCCGGTTTGTATTGTATATGAAGGTGTTGTTGGTACGGCTCCTCTTGGACTGGGACGGCGCACCGCTCATGTGTAACGTTGTCTGGGTGGAGGGGCGACCGGTCGATGGCTGCAAACTGCAGCCCCTCCCGGACGAAGATGGTTACGTCTCTGCCCTTGACGGGCCCATAGTCCCTCTTCCCGCGCGCCCTGCGAGTGACCGCGGCGGTCTGGTAGCCTGGGATTGACGGTAGCTGGTTCGCCGCCAGCTAGGCCTCCTGCGCCGCCACCACATCCGCCTTCATTGCGCTGAGCCAGCGTTGGAGCTCCCGTTTCTTCGTCCGGAGTCCTTCCGCGTATCATGAGATGACTACTAGGCGGCTTCGCGCTTGGCGGTTCAGGCGGTAGCGGCGGTTCTGGGCCCGGCGGCTTCGTCCTCCCCGGGTCCGCGTGCCGCGGGCGCTGTCGGTGTGTGTGTGTGTGTGGGGGGGGGTTGTTCACTCAACTATGCGGGCTGGGGCCGCTGCGGCTCGCGACACCGCAGGGCACCCAGTTGGCGGAAGTTGTAGATGTTGTTGAAGATGTTGAGTAGGCTCGGTAGGGACGACGTGGTGGCGTGGCGGCCAGCGGGGTCCGCCCTCCAGGGGTGGAGTGGAGTGGACCCCGTTTGGCTCCTCCCGGCGCTCTCCACACCGGGACCGGGAAACAGCCCCCACGCTGCCCTTCCAGACAGCTAATCATCAGTTTAATGGCGTCTGCGTAAAGTGGAGCTCGGATGGTGATTGCGTGATTGAGAAATGTACGCACTAAGTGCTCTGACAGGCCTCAACCATCCATTAGCTTGTCAAAACTTGCTTCCACAAGCCTGGATGTGTATTGTAAACACACAGAGCCGGCAGATGTTGCGTGCCCGCACTGTGGTTTGTTGCTTTGACTCGTCTTACTTGCAGTACGTAGTGCTAGCGGTATTTGCCAACTTCTACGCTGGTTTATGCTTGGCTCAATTTGCGATATGATGCATGATACATACTTGTGGCATCACTTTCCATGCTAGTAGAACTGGTTATCAGCTGATTACTTCGTACTGTTTTGGGTTTGCTGAATTGTCGCGTTTGCTGTGCTTACCAGTTGAACTTGAGCCCGCCGTTGTGCGTTGCCGAGCTGTGGGCGGTGCGGTGTGTCAGACTGACCTCTGCGCTATTCAGTGTGTGGTGTACAGTACAGTCCCGGGTGTGCAGGGTGTAACTGTAGACCGCCGGACTGACACGGCTCCTCCTCTCTCCGCCAGGTGGGCGGTGCGTCGCACCTCTCCAGTCGCGGCGGCTGTCTCAGTCTGGTGGACCAGGCCAGCCACCTGCGCGCCGCCTTCCGCAGCATGTTCCAGCCGGCGCGGCGCGGCCAGCAGTCGCTGCTCAAGGTGAACCAGACGCGGGTCACGCCGACGGCCGCCTCTTCCACGCCCTCCTTCGCCGCCGCCACTGCCGCCGCCTCGGCTAGTCTGGCCTCCGCCACCGTCACGGCCACCGCCAACGGGCAGCTGACGCCGGCCAAGAGGCCGCCGGAGCCCCCGCTGGGCGCCGCAGCGGCCGTCAAGAAGCAGCGTCCGGCGGCGGCGGCGGGCGCGGCGCCGGTGGCCGCCCGGCCGCCCGCCGGTGTCCGGCCGGCCGCCTCTGCCGCCGCCGCCAGCACTCCGCTGACGCTGCAGCTACAGCAGACGGGCACCGCCGCCGCCGTCAACGCCGTACTGGCGGCGGCGGCGGCGGCTGCGGCTGGGGGAGGTGGCAGCGGCGGCGGCGCGGGCCGGCCACAGCAGCACCACCAGCAGCAGCAGCAGCAGCAGCAGCAGCAGGCTCAACACCAGCAGCAGCACGCGCTGCTGAATCTGCAGCACGGTGGGAGGAATGTGACCCTAGGTCAGGTGGGCGGCCTTCAGACCCAGCAGGTGAACATCCAGTTGCCGAAGGGCGGCCTGCCGTCCAATATTCGCCTGACGCTGCCTAGCAGTGCGCTCTCCCACCTGCAGGGAATCTCAAACGACACCAAGATGATCGCCATCAATTCCAATAAAGGTGAGCCGCACTGACGCTGCATGTCTGGCATATGGCGCGTGTCAGTGATCATGGATTAGATTGTTATGACTTAATTGATTATGGTTTAGATACTATTTACTTTTTAAACGTATGTTTTTCATGTTTTCTGTGTCTGTCTTTTATCTTCGTGAAGTTTAACCTTTCTTTTGAACCAATCTACCTAATATCAGCGTAATTGATCTTATCGGTCGGGCATCTTCACTCATTCACTTCTCACCTTCCAAATGGCAATCTGTTTTTATCTGAAGCCTCGTTCAGTTCTGGAAAGCTTCCTTCGCCGCACCGACTCGTCTCCGATATCTGTTGCTCTGGCTCCTACGGAGAACCGGACGCGTCGCAATGTGAAAACCCACCTCTGTCGCTCCATTGCGCGTCATATATATCTGATCGCGTCCTCCAGTGCGCGTGCTAATCAATGAGCTTGTGCATCGGGCGATCAATGAATCAATGAATGGGTCGCGAGCTGGTGGCTGGGCCTGGCAACAGCCGAATGCCGACTACTCCGTCGCTATCAGTCACGCTCTCTGGCACCTGATCAGGCGGCCGTTTTTTGCTGAGAAACCGGGTTGCTGCGTCGCTGGGAGACGATATCAGTGAAATTTACACTGACGGACAAGAAACGCTCTATTTTCGGACGGCATCGGAAAAGATGCTAACCTGAACCGGACCTAGTGGACAATGAACATTTGTTCATACTGGCCCGATTTTTGCAATGCTCGTGGCGCAACACGTGACAATAACATTGTATGACGCAATGTTGAAAGGACTCGCAATCAGGACAATGAACATTGTGCATGCAACAAAAGTTGAAGCCATGAGTGTAGGTTTCTATTCAATTGGGGAGCTTCAGCCCCCTCCTCCAAGTTGGGCTCCAGTCCCCCTCCCCTCCACTTTGACGATGAAGTGGGTCAAATACGGGTATTTTTTATATTTTTTATGATACTTAAAGCGATTTTCCCAGCTTAGCCTCACCCAAAAAACTTTCTGGAGAAGCTATGCCCCTGGGTTGAAGCCCAGTGATGAAGAAGCAGCAGCAGTAACGTCACTACTAGTGCCCAGAGTATCAGCCCTTTCCATGCGACCACTGAACCACCATTTCTGGAGTATGATATGAAGTCGCGATACACACGACACAGGATGTATATCTATGACGTGGTGTGCTAATATGTGACGTACGGTGTGTGTGTGTTTCAGTGCCGATTAACCGGATGGGCCAGGCGGGCGCCGGCGCCGTCAGCTTGGGTCAGCGCGTGGCCCGGATCGGCGCGCCCTCTGCGATGCCCGTCCACCACCTGTCTCAGCAGGTAGGCAGAACGGGAACAGAGCTCCTTCGATGGCAGACTACAGTGGCACACGGCGGTCACTGCAGCCGGTAGGGTAGGGGATTCAGGGGTCATTGTTGATTTTCTGATAGCATTGTAGGCTGTCGGACAGTGTTCAGGTGTGGATGCCTCTGGGGTATGTGACATTGTTGCGCCCCTGCAAGGTGCAGTGTTTGTTTCGGTTGTTTTCTCTCCGCTTTGTTTGTGATTTGGTGGCTGTTTGTTGACAGGTGTCAGATAAATGTGTGTTTTATTTGTATACACCGCCACCTATTAATGAGTAACAAGGAGTGCCTCCGCCCTCGATCATCCCAACGACGCACGACACCTTACGTGAACACCAGAGATTTAAAGAGAAAATATCGCGGCATTACCACTCAGATAAGAAATGGGAACAAACATAAAAGCATATGAAGAGAGGGCGTTAGAGTAAGATGCGGTGATGTAAAAGTAGGCGGAAAATAAACATTGCTGAAAGCAGCAAATGACTACCTCCCCTCAAGCTATGTCCACTGGCGGATCAAGCCGTTGGTTTGGTGGGCCAAATCGCCTGGAAAGGGCCCCCTTCCCGAGGACAACACTAAAACAGGGCCATGTGTGAAGCCAAATCCATGTTGGATCCCCAGCCACGTGGGTATTGCTGGTAACGAAATGGCAGATGCCGCTGCAAAGCGTGCTCGCAAGAGGAATGTTTGCGCCGGTTTCACTCCCCTGCCAGGATCTTTATCCGTCGCTGCACTTTCCTGTTTGATAATGGCAAGCAGACATGGGAACTGCCGATAACAAAGCTGTTTCTATCAAACCGCAAAACTATCACGTTGGCAGTCATCCTCGCGCAAAGCAGGCGAGACGAAGTGGTTCTCTGAGGCTACGCACAGGACACACCTATGCGGACGCATGGCTACCTTGCTCTGCGGTGCCGAAAGGCGTTTTGCTCCAGATTGGATCCCTGCTTTCGTCAAGCATGTCTGATGACTGTCCTCACTTGGGGGGGAGAGACGGGCGATGTTCGGGATTGAGGCTTCTCGACTGACTTAGGAGGTTGCTTTGGGGATGATCAGTTTTTAATAGGCCGAGGATCTCCTTTGCTTTCATCGCTGCTTCTGGCTATCGGTTTGTATACCCATTCCTGTAATTGTTGTCTGCGTTACGGGCGCGATATAGCCTTCGTTGTTGGCGCGCCCATAAAAAACAATCATCATCGAGGCCAAATCCAAACTCAGCAACGGCTTTGCTGATTTTCTCCGAACCGGCACCAATCGATTCAGGGCATACGATTTCATCAGCCGTTCTGAAACTCGTGATCCTAGTTCACCATCATGGCCTTGGAAATCCAATAAACCAAAATACCCCATAAAAGCCAAACTCAAACTCTGGTTTATTTTATTTTCAAGGTCATAATGGTGACTAGGGTCCCCAGTTTCTGAACGGCTGATTGAATTGTTATGCTGAATTGATTGGTGGCCGGTTTTGGAGAAAATCGGCCAGCGTTGCTGAGTTTGAGTTAGGCTCAACATGCCGTTTTAGTGTTGTTCCCTTCCAAGTGTTGAAAGGAGGGATGCACCCATATCTCTGTTTTCTCCCAAAAGTTAGACGGAACTCCTCAGTACATTTTAATTTGATGAAAACCCGGGGTGGAATTTTTTAAAATTTAATTTTTCCCACCCAATAAACCGAGTTGGTATCTGTAGTGCCAACCTTATATCCCAACAGATCTCGGACCTGACTGCTAAATTGTGGTCATAATTGTAGTATGTCTTGTAAAAAAAGGCATCCACCCATGCTAGCTAGTTGCATTTGCAGCGAATTAAAAGGTTCTGACAATTACTTAAAGGGACACTGCCTCTTCCGGATGATATCGCAAAAAAACATGCTAAAACAAGTCTTAGAGACTAAATATTATTTTTAATCGTCCTCTTATGTCTGGGATCCAGATCCAAGAGATCAGATACCGGAATCCGTTTTCGGGATTCGATTTTCGGGATCTGATACCAACTTGGAATATTTTTAGGTTCAAGACCTAGAACTGTTAAATCAATTGCGCTGCGGAGCGGTGCGAAAATTTTAAGTCTTATGCCCTGGATATGGATATGCATTCTCATCGCAGACCTCCAAATGTTATTGTTGGTTAAAAGACAATAGGTAAAAAGTGTTCAAGGGAACCAGTCTTGTGCCTGGATCCCGAAGTGGGATCTGGGATCCCAGTGGATCCCTCGGTATACAATGCATGAAGATATTGGATCCCGGTGGATCCCTTTGCGTAAAATGCATGAAGACCTGGGATCCTCCTGGATACCTTGTCGTAAAATGCTTCAGGATCTGGGATCTTCTAGCGGATCTATAATTTAAACAAGCTTTAGATCTTGAAATACTGTTAATAATTTAATAATTTAATTAAATTCAGTATTAAATTAAATGCAGGGACTGACCTCAATATTTGTGGTCTATTTTATATGTAATATGTATCATGTAGATAACTACACCTTTTCTTAAATGCGAATCGGTGTCTGTTCAGCTCAATTCGGCATATCTCATTGAAACCGACAGCAGTCATACTGTTTGACAAATATGCATCTCACATCGGCGTAACACACTCTCGCAGCAAAGGGCATTCAAAATCGACAGTGCACGGTGGACTGTCGATTTGTAATGCCCTTTGCCGCGGGAGTGTGTTACGCCGATGTGAGATGCATATATGCCAAACAGTATGTCTGCTGTCGTTTTAAATGAGAAATGCCGAATTGAGCTGAACAGACATCGATTCTCATTAAGAAAATGTGTAGTACCTGCAAATTACCTTGTAAGTTGTACTATTGGTTCCAAAATAAGCGTCCCGCTGGGCTTGCCGGCACAGCAGTTAAAGGGAATATACCGCCTTGGGAAAAGTATGTGGAATGATGGCGATGAATGTCACTCATCTGGGCACTTATCTCCATCTTTCCGCATACTTTTCCCAAGACGGTATATTCCCTTTAATTGCTGTGCTAGCCAACCCAGCGGGACGCTTATTTTGGAACCACTAGTACCTAAAGGAAACATAAATTCTGTAATTGTATTTCCAATATGATACTAGTAGCAAGAAGTATGACACCTACCAGCGTGCCTAGATCCCAAAGTTGTATCTGGGATCCCATTGGATCCCTCGGCATAGCTTTATTGTGTACCTGGATCTGGTGTCTCATGAGGATCCCTGGACACGGGCCACAAAGATCCAGATCTCAGCTGGATCCAGACACATGTCTGAAGGGAACTATTGTGTCCAATGATATAGGAAAGTAGCAACATACCAGAAATGCGCCGAGAAACTGCACATTTTTTATCGCATATAATGCAATTTGTAGTTAAATTGCGTCGCAGAGCGGCGCTAGAATTGGAAGTTTTATTCCCTGGACAACTGCATTGTTACTGTTAAAAGCCCAGGGTCCATTCAGATCGTCTAGGAACCCCTCCGACTTTTTCAACGCCTTCCCTACCTGTTCGGGGACTTATCTGGGATCCGCGAAAAGACATGATGTGGAGTGGATGATGTGATATTTATTAAATACAAAGAAGACTCCACAATAAAAATATTTAAATCGGAGCTTTTCGGTTTATTGTTTCACCCTTCGTTAACGATTAAGAGGCATTCGGTAACATGTCATTGCTCGTCTGAAAGATGAGCAATGACCTGTTAATTGTTTTCATCGACGCTTTTATTTATGACGCAAAGACAAAGTCATTATACGTTATTACCGATCGCTTTTTCATTTGAGGCTTGATATATATTTTTTTTGTGGGGAGGGTGCAAACAGACCACTTAATGCCTTGGGGGACATGACTCCACCCCTTCTGGATCTGTCAGTGGCTAATTCCCAGGGTACCACATTCATTCACGGTGTTAGTAAAGGGATATTAGTCCCGAAAGGTGGATGACAACAATCTGCTCTATTTTCAAGCGTTTGTGATTAACTATGATGTTAAAACGTAAATGATGTTAAAAACACATTGTTAGTCCTCATGCAGCTGACAATTGAGCCAAGAGAACGTATGGCTGATACAAAGTACATGTGCATACAATATGTATGAATATGTATGAATACAATATGTGAGTGGATGCGATTGTGGTCCCTCCCTGTGTCATCCAGTTACTGATGACGTGCCTGTGATGTGTGTTGGTCCTAGCTGTTGGTTCGTCTGAGCGTAAGACCGTGAAGTTGCTGACCGATTGTGCTGGTCTCGCTGACGGTGATGACCATCGGCAGGTGCTGGGACAGATTCAGATACCGCGGCTTCCTGGCAGTGCCGGCGGTCTGACGTTCAAGGTGCAGCAGCAGGGCGGCCTCGTGATGCGGCCGGAGCAGTCGTGACCGGCCGCCCCTCCGCCGCCTAATCCGCCGCCGCCGCCGCCGCCGCCGCCCCCGCCCGCCGGCCGACCGCCCGTCTCCTAGTGCAATACGGGGCGCGTGCGGCCGCCTGTGATAGGGCGGCCGACGCGGCGGCTGCCTCTCCGTCACTCGCGCCTCCGTTCTCCCGCGTCCCGCCCGAGGACTCTGCTCAAGCCGGGACGGAGCGGGGTCGGTCGGTCGGCCGGTCGGCCGCGTGTGAAGGGACGACCTGCTGCACAGCAGCAGCAGCAGCAGCTGGTAGCACTAGCTTTAAATAGATGCGGTGAGGACCGGGCAGCCGGAGCCGGCACCGCGCTTCGTTTTGTGGCGTCGTTATTATTTATTGCGCAATAATCGGCCGGCAAAGCGCTGTCTGTCTGCCGGGTCCGTCTGTGTGTTTTGTACCATGTAATGCTCAGTTTTGTACAGGTTTGTTTGTGGATTTGTACAATATGCGCGCTCGCTCGCGAACGCAGCGTTGTGGAGATGCCGGCTGGTGTGACCGATCGTGAAAGGAAAGTAACAAAGTCATCAGACGTGTTGTGGGTCGAGGAGATACAATAAACATGAAACCAAGTGCTTTTTTATTTTGTTTGGGTTGGTCTGAAGTCATGCTTTCTAGAGCGGCTCTAACATCTGGTCAATTTGGCCAGGTTAAGTTAGCAATACGCATCAGTGACACATTTTACCTTAGTTGGCGTTAGTCTGACTCGACTTATCGTCTGGGTTAATGAAGCGCCGCCATCATCGCAGCAGCTGCGTGTTCACCTGGAAAAGCCCTAAGTAAAACTAGGAGGACCTAGCCAATGGAGAAAAAAACGTCTTTTTGCCAGATTGCGCGGACAAATTCCCAATCATACGAAACTAATAATTACATAAATATGTGCAGTTGTGCAGTAATTTGAAGAGTAATTCAAGCTGTTCGGGGGTGAGAATCACCTAACAAACTTGCAAGGGTAAAATAATTTTGTCTGTTTTCTATTGTCATAATTTAAAGTATACAACTGCTCCAATTAATGGAAGACTGGTCGCAGCTGATTGAAGATGGACATGCTGTTGATGTAGTGAACCTCGATTTCCGAAAAACCTTCGATGCTGTATCGCACCAGCGCCTTCTCAAGAAGCTTGCGGGTACGAGTCAGCGGGCAGAGCTCTCAATTGGATCACTGCCTTCTTGACGGGACGCAAGCAGCAGGTGGTAGTCGGTGACCAGCGTTCGGACTGGGCGGCCGTCACGAGTGGTGTCCCGCAGGGTTCGATCCTGGGCCCCGCCCCCGTGTTGTTTATCATGTTCATCAACGACCTCCCTGGTGTCATCGAATGTCCCTCAAGATATTTGCAGATGACACTTAAAGATCTACAGCAAGGTATCCTGCGCCCGGATTTTCAGGCTCTCCAAAATGACATCGACAGAGTGGTGGCGTGGTCCGACCGCTGGCAGCTTCCGTTCAACTAGGGCAAATACAAGATCCTTCACGTGGGGACCAGGAACAGTCACCAGACCTACACGATGCGGGACACTGAGATGGCGCACTCGCTCCTTAAGCGCGACCTCGGCGTGCAAGTTGACTCGGAGCTGCAGTTCCGGCAACAGGCAGCTCTGCAGTAGTCTACAAAGCTAGCCAAGTTATATGATATGACGGCTAGCCGTCATCAAGAGGTCTTTCGAGAAACTGGACAAGTCGACCGTGCCGCTACTTTTTAAGACCATGGTGCGCCCGCATCTTGAGTACGCCGACATCATCTGGGGGCCATTCAATCGCGCTGACCAACGCAAGGTGGAAACTGGAACGGGTCCAGAGGCGAGCGACACGGCTAAGCCGAGAAGTGTCCCACCTCCCCTACCCGGAGCGACTTCGAGCTCTGCGCCTGCTCTCGCTCTACTACCGGCGCCGAAGAGGCGACATGATCCTGGTCTACCAGATCATCTACAGAGGCGTCGACTTAGACCTGGCTAACTTATTCGCCGCATCAGAGAACAGGCACACTAGAGGTCACCAGTGGAAGCTGGCCAAGCCAAGAGCGGTGTCCAGGGTCCGCCGGCACACCTTCACGGCCAGGACAGTCAACGACTGGAACAGTCTTCCCGCCGAGGTGGTGAGCGGCGACGTCCGTCTGCCAGCTCAAGTCGTTTGGCCTGACAAGCACTGGGCTTGACCTACACTACGTCATCCCCAGACACGACGGACGCACTGTACACCAAGTCCAGAGCTCGATGAGACCGGGGTCTTCAGGTCTTGTGACCTACTCTTAAATGACTCGGATCAATATATGGGCTATGGCATTTTTCGTTGCTTTGGTATGTAGGTATAAAAGGAGTTTGTGAGTTACATTATAGAAGCGCACATTACAGTGCACTGTGGTGGCAGAGTATTGGGGTTCTCTTTAAAAAATGTAACTGCTGTTTTTGTATGACCAGTACGAAGACGGGCTAATGCTACTTATCTGTGACGAATGCTTTAATTTGAGGAGGGCCAATGTTGTTAAATAGGTTGTACTTGAATACGATGCTCATGGCCCATGGGAGATAAGTTCCCATTCTGATTCATAGTGCAGCAAGCGCAGTAGGAGAGCAAGTAATTATAAACAGTGCGACGCATAAGTATCAGCAGTTCCCCACCTGGCCGCCAGTTAGCGCCACCTGCAGACCACTGTAGAGTGACGAGAAGTGCGACGCCGCACCGCTGGGTGCACTCGTGCCGGGCTGGGACATACTCGGAGGGCAGGTCACGTGACGGCAGCGACACCGGCGCTGAACGAGGGACTGACACCAGTCTACGTATAACAGTGAGTCCGATCGGTGGTGCGTCACACTGTTGGGAGCGGTGTTGAAGTTCTGCGCGGTGTTGGGAGACCGTTACCTAGCGAGAATAGCTGGTATGGGGCGATGTAACATACCGCATGTGGTTATCACATGGGGCTACATGGGCATGATAACGCACATAGGATCGGCATGGGACTCACATGGGCTTAGGTGGGCGCAAGTAAACATGGGACTGGCATGCCCATGTGGGTTGAAAGGACTTGTACTGGACTATGGTAGCCAATAGCCATGCAGAAGCGTCTAAAAAAACATGTGAGCACCATATGGGAAGCTAGGTGGGTGGGGAGGAGCTCGGTGGCTTTCTGCGGTGGATACCTTCTCCCAGTGGGTGACGAAAGAAAGACAATGTGAAAGGCGTTGCTGGGTCTTGGCCCCAAAATCAGTTCCAAGACCGCAGTAAGCTGACCACGGAAGCATACCGTATGTATTCCTAGCAGCCCTCCGCTCGCTCTTTCACATATACCTAGCAGCCGTCCGCTCTCTCTTTGTGTGCATTTCCTGAGACGGAGCCAGAGTCGCTAGTGGGAGCAGCATTACTCAAGTCGGTTCCTCGATGTGATATCGTCTCCGATAGCCGCTCAGCTACGATTACTAGATCCGAATTCACAGATGTCCATTGGTTTAGTTCTCTCTGCACTTCCTGAAGTGAAGACCGCTTCATCCCATAGCAGAACAACACTTGCTCCACACAGCAAACGCCTTCTCCAATGTGATCAGAACTCCTTTATTACTGCGCGACACATTTCATTCAGTTGATATACCGACACAATCCTGGTAGATGAGAGAGGGCGCTTCACACCCCTAAACGCAACAAACCAGGGTCTGACAGCGCCTCACTCAGGCGTCACACGCCACCCCACCGCTGCCCCTGGCAGTGTCATCCACCCGCCGGGAACACGGTACCCGGCATAGTCACGCCCACGGGGCATACAAGCGAGTCATTCAGGTCACACCACGGGCCTGCCACACGGCTTCGGCAGACCAGCTGGCCGTGACGTCCGGTGACGGCCCGAGACTGCCGAACACGACGCGCTCACCAGCAAACAGCGGCGGACATCTCTACAACAACGGCACACTCTGCCATGCCGGGGAACATTCAGACACGACTATATGGACACACTTCATAGAGAACACTCGACATGGGCTGGGTCGCTTCCAAAACGCCGGCCCCGTATTCGGGCGACTAGGACTTGGGCTGCAGGTACTGCGTGGTGTAGCCGAGGCCGAAGCCCTTCTGCATGTGCGTGTTGACGCGGCCCTGTTCGTACTGGTGCTCCATATCCTGGAATATCTTCTTCTGCTTTTCCACCACCTCGGACGCTTCTGTGTTCTTCGAGGCCACCTCTGCCGGGAGGGGAGGGGGGGTCAAACAATAGACAGTGAGGGCTCACGCTGCAGTGAGGGAGGCGCAGGGAAGGTTTGACGATCACGCTCAGCAGTACATTACATTACATTCAGGATAAACGGCTGAGCCAATGCACACATATCGCGTACTGCACACAATTAGGCACAGGCGAAATAAGTGTCGCCCTTAAAGATAATACACACACGAATCCTTTTACCATTCCACCAGGTGCAAGCACAGTATTTCATATAACCACTATATTCTCTCCGACGTTATGCATTGAGTGCTGATGCCTCCCCAATGCACCCATCCCAAAGGACCACAGCGAACACTATAATACTCCGACACCATACCATCACTCCCAGTTGTCTGCCCCTGTGCGTACCCTCGGCGTTTTTGACGCCCATCAGCCGGAGGAACTTGGTGGCCATCTTGCCATCCTTGTCCTGCTCGAAGGCGGCCGTCTCCCAGACGCCTGCGGTCGAGGCGCTGGCGGCACTGGGCTCGGCCGCCTGCGCCACCTGCTGCTCCGCCTCCACCTTCTGACGGGTCAGACAGGCGGGGGAGATGTCAGACGGGGGGACATAACCAGTCACAATAGAGGGTCCGCCTCGACCTTCTGACAGGTCAGAACAGGCGGGGGCAGACGTCAGATGGGGAGACACAACCAGAGCACAGAGAGACGCGAGGTGTCCGCCTCCACCTTCTGACAGGCCAGACAGGCGGGGGGAGACGTCAGAGGGCAGGGACAACCAGAGACGCGAGGGGAGGGGGAAGACAAATTGAACGTAATCTAAAACAGGAAACAAATTGTCCGACTAGTCGGATAATTGTACAACTGCTATAACCATTGCTGCAAAAAAAAAAAAACACATATGTATGATGATGATGATTGGGGTTTTGGGGCAGACCGACAACGATGGTCACATGCCGCCCATAAAAACAGACAAACAAAGGAATGACATTCTGAATAACTGCCCCAGAAGTTATCACACCCGTCTCTTCAGTCAACGACTACACCCTATCACAAATCGCCGAGTCTTACCTTATTGCCCCAGAGCAGCTTCTTCTTGCGCTCCTGGTCGGCGAACTTTGCGGCGTTGAGGGCGGTGGCGTTCAGGTATCGAGGCAGAGGTACGCCGACCTGCGGTGGCGGCAGGGGCATGCCGCTCATAATCTGCTGGTACACTGCCAAGCCACCTGTAGACGCACACAAACCGGCAGGGTCAGGTCAGACTGCTGTGGTGCAGCACGGTGTGCAACAGGTACGGCATTGTCAAGGGGCACGATAAATGCTGGTATGATCAGGTCCGACTCCAAACACCTCCGAACATTCCAAACATTTCCAATATTTGAGACATTTTCGTCATAAGGATTTCCGCCGCACCGATGGTGACCACAGACGAACAATGGGTGCCGCTGCCGATACAGTTCCAACAACGGATGGGACCACTCCGTTAAATAAACTTATGAATTCCCGACCCAGGACGTGGCAACGAAATACCTCATACACGTCAAGCTAGCCCGTCATTCGCACAGTTTAACACGCCATTAACCTGCCACTAACTCACCCTGTTTCTTCAGCTTCTCCAACCTCTCGCGGACCTTGTCCTTGTCCGGGCCGGACGGCGGGGGCATCGGCATCGGCGGCGGCACCGACGGGTTGTAGTAGGGGAACGGGTTGAGCATGGACGCGCCCTTGGGCGGCGGCGGCACCACCGGCACGCCAGGAACCACCCGCACCCGCTCACTGTCCTCAGAGCTGGCACATATGGAGAGGCATGGTCACACACCAAGGTGGTGGCTTCAATAAAACACAGCGGGACAATGACCGGGTAACGGCTCTGTTCAAAGCAATAAAGTCAGCTATTCCGTTAATTTAGGCCAAAGATAAAAAGACGCAGTGTCCATTTAGACAAAAAAAACACTTCCTGAAATGCGGGATATAGTAAACAAAACAGCAGATGAATCACAACCAACCAAACTGAATATGCCGATCACGTTACACAACAGTAATAGACCCTGAAACAAGAACGGGTCAGAATATGACACATACCTGGCTCGCCGTTTGCGGTCCGGCGTGCGTGTGTGCGAGCGTGACCTTGACCTCTTCTTCGACCGGCGCTCCTTGTCGCGGCTGCGGTCCCGGCTGTGGTCCCGTCGGTCCCGGTCTCTGCTGGAACGGCGATCGCGCCGGTCGCGCTCCTGGTCTCCCCTCTTGCCATGGCCGCGGTCCCTCCTCCCTCGATCGTCCTTGCGGTCCCGTCGGTCCGCGTCGCGGCGGTCCGACTTGCGCTCCACGTCACGCTTACCCCGTGAGCTCTCCTTCCTGCTGCGTTCGCGGTCTCCACCTCCCCCGCGGTGCCGGTCGCCGTCACGCCGCTCCCGGTCGCCGTCTGACCTGTGTCGATCTCCGTCTCGGTGCTTCTCCCGGTCCGAGTCGCGCTTGCCGCGGTCACCGTCCCTCGAGCCGGCCCGGTCACTGTCCTGACCTTCACTGGCGCGCCTCGCCGACCTGTCTCCCCGCTCCTCCTTGCCGTCCCTCTCGCCACTCCTGCGCTCCTTCTCAGCGTCCCCTCTGCCCCTCTCTCCGTCGCGCCTCTCCTTCTCGCTGTCGTGCCGACTCGCGTCCTGGCGTTTGTCGCGGTCTTCGCAGCCTCCGGCGCCGTCCTTGTGGACGCGGTCAGCACCGGAAGTGGAGACCGGAAGTGGGTCCTTCCGGTTGGCTTTCGTCGACGAGGCATCGCCTCCCGAACGGCTGCTGCTCGCCGCGTGTGACCTCCTGAAACACAACGCAGGCTACCGTAAGGAAAGCCGTGTCAGTATCGTACGCACCAAGATCGGGACAAAGACAGCGGTCACCCGCCACACAATTATAACTGCTCGATATCCCCGATAAGGCATGTTCGCAAAATTGTTCAGAAATATCATGACTCCAGAAAACGCCGTGATCGCTCCCCTCCCCGAGTCTCAAACCAGTACCACGATAAGACAAATCCTGCTATGCTGATCGTGACATTCGCCGCATACGGTGAAGCAGTCACATGTGACGACCTGGGACATAGTTCACCAGCACTGCCCGGCGGCTGCGGCTGAGCCGTGCATTACCTGTCGTCTGTGGACGCGGCGGAGGAGCCGGCGGTGACGGAGGAGCTGGAGGACGGCTGCTGGCGGCCGGTGCGGGCCGACGGCCGCTGCTGCCTCTGCCGCTGCTGCTGATCCGCGTCAGAGTCCTGCCGACACAGATGGGGCACGGCCGTCTTGTTCACTGAGAGATCACCACTGCCGCCGCCACACCGACAGATATTGACTGACTGACAGACCTCTGCCCGACACACACACTAATGTGGAGGTTAGATCCACAGACACCGTGCAACACAACTTAGACATGTCTGTTCGGCTTGTGATGAATGTGTTCCACTTTAGTGGTAAGAGGTATAATCTCTAAATGATCAAACTAAGCAAGTGTAGCCCCAGCCAGTGTCCTAGGATTGCTTTAGAGCCAGGGTGCAAAGTGGAAAACTCGGACTGAAAATCAGGAAAAAGAGTGGAAAATTATACCTCAAAAAGAGCCTTTTTCAAGAATTTACACATGCCATTATTTTTACTTGCTATTCAACAAAACTTGGCCAATTTTCTGCTTTTTACATAATACAATGAATGAGTGAAAAATAATCTCAAAAGTGAAAAAGAGTGGAAAATAACCCTTCAAATGGGGCAAAATGAGTGGAAAATTATGTGTTGTAGGGTTCGTTTTACAACCAAAATTCCAGATCCTAGGACACTGGCCCCAGCATTCAGGCAGATGGCGGGGTTGAAAGTAATAAGCGTGGCTTCCAGCGCTCCCACCAAAGTGAGCATCAACTGCGATTTCGATTCGATGCTTCCAGTTCAATTGGTTGATTTGAACGCATCAGCCGTCACTTCCCCAGAAGAAGTGTGACGCAGCATTAAACCTGACCGTTGACTGCGCTACCTTTCATAGCACCTCCACCCACATCCCCCACACAGAACCACTAATCACGAGTCCAGGGGTGGCAGTGACGATGGTGGACGGAGATTAGCACGAGCAGCTCTCTGGCCCCCGGCCACACAGGGCCGTCAGAGCTCGTTCAGACGCGTCGTCTGGTGTCGCCTGTAAGAGATGCAGCGCACCTATATTACGCAGAGCTCCGCACAGCCGACACAACTAGGCGTCACACGTCCAGGTCCTGACCAGAATATCGCGACAGCTGTCAAGCTGTGCGTGTTTTAAGGGACGCAGAAAGTACGTGATCGGTACAATAATGACGTTGGTGCTAAGTTATTCACAAACTATGTCAAGTTGTGTACAACAGGAGTATGTCCACGTCTTAGTGTCAGCAATGATATTGGACTCTGTAAGCGGAAATTAAACTCGGTAGGCGTGGCTCTTCGCATCCCGTCCGCGAGAGGGACAGGATGTCTTCGGAGATGCAGCAGGACTACAGGTAATTAGTTCACGAAATTGCCCTTGGCGCATTCATGTAATCAAGGATAAGACTCCAAGAAGGCAAGAGGCCCCCTTTCCATCAGGCCTCCCTGTAATAAAATACAAACGGCCAGTAACAAAAGTTAATGTTATATTAAAGTCATGATTGTGGACGCCGCGATTATAGGACACACTAGGTCCCAATATGTCATATGCCCCGTGAACATCGACCACGAAAATTTGAATGTAAGCAGCACATAATCAAATATGAATCTGAATAGTACCTATCCGATTAAAGTAAGGATATCATCGCAGCAACAAATGAAAAGCCGGCGCGATTGACGCTCAAACACAGCATCACTATACATAGCGCCACATTGTTCGGCATATCTCCAACAACTGCAGCAGCAATGGTTCTCACACTGAACATCAGAGGTTGGAAACAGAGCACCACCTCAGTCCAGCAGTGGACACAGTACACAGAGGGGGAGGGGACAGAGTACGGAGAAGGGTCGGATATGAGCCGTGTGTGCGTGTAAGGTACATACGTACGTCCCGGAGCTGCTACTCACCCGGCTGCAGTCTTGTTGCCACCAGACGACTACGCTCGTCTTAGCCCGGGCTTTCCATAGACGACTTTACATATAGTAGTTTAACAGAATATGTTAATATCACGAACATAATTCCATGAAGCACACACTGTCCTCAAAGACCAAGAAAAGCAAGTTTTTATCGCAACAAATGTCTGAGACAGCCAGTAATACATGGCATCATGAATAAATATTCCCAATGCATAATATTAAACACGAGTTTCTTCAATAGTTTGATCCCTCTCACAATTGTAACACATATATTGCCTGGTTGAAAGGTGCAATGACTCGAGACTCAAACACAGGACAGAGATGGTTGAAAATAAAACAAAATACTGTGTGTAACAAAGGCTACTAGCTGCTAATTACTAGTCATTCTCACCTCGCTTATGTCCATTTCCACAGAGTCGTAATTTGCTGTCTGATCACCGGACATCTGAAAGAATACACACAGTCCTGTTATCAACCCCATTTTATCAGGACAATCCTCGCTGAAATACTCCCTAGTGGGCACAAGTCTGGTTACAAACACAATGGAAACACAATGCAATAATAGGAATCATTGTCAAAACAATATCAATTCAAATACTATCAGTAGATACCCATCTAATTATTTTATGCAATTCGTAGAAGGAAACAACACCCAAAACACACCTTAGAATCACCATCACTTTCGTAGCCAGCCAAAGCATCCATCTGGAAGGACTTGGTTGCCACCTGCAAAAGAAAGCTACTATTATTAACAATTTCAATCTCCATGAAACAGTTTGTTATTTTCAGCTGATTTGTATTTCTTTAATACAAGGAAGCAGCATTATCTCCAGAAAACTTGAAAACTTTAAATCAGATTTTAATGGATCTGAATCAACTTAGGAGGATGCTTGGATGTGAGTGTCGGTCTACAGCATGATCCTGGGCCCTGGCTGGTTTGTTGCAGCAATGCTGTTGGTTTCTTGACCTTTTATTTCAACTTAAATACGATTATGTATGTGCAAGAACCAAGGACTCTGACTTGCGAAAGGATCAAGACACGTACACTGTCAAAACAAATTACTTGGACAGACATGACCAAACCATGGAAGATAGTGCATATAGGATGCTAATCTGACCAGACATATCAAGCTTGCAAGTCACCTCCAGAGTTTGTTAAATTTTTGGGCAAGAGAAGATTATTTGGGGAACGCAAGCCATTTGGATCAAATTTACACAAGATAAAATGAGATTCTGCTGACTACCCCTAGCAACAAAAAACATTGGGCTGAGAAGCTAAATTTGATCTAGCAAATCCTACCCCAAAACATTTGTGCTGTCCCAAATATCTCATTGACATTCCTAACTTCCTGCCATGTTCTGCTGACTGGGACATTCCTGCCATGTTTGCACACTGGGTTAGGTGGAATGATAGCATATGGGGCATATGTGATGTGACATGACACTGTCAGTAAAGATACTTTTGTGGATATAGACATAGACACCATGCTTATAGTCATTCCCCAAAGCATCACTGCATATGAGCACATAGTTTAGAACATCAATAAAGGAATTTGGAATAAATGACAGCAAGTGTGATTCAGATAAACATTGATTAGTGCATAGCTGATGACTGTTTTCACATTGACCACATGCTAATTTTAGCTGTGTAATAACTGGAGTGTTAATACATTCCCAGCAGTGATAATACACTGCTAAGCCTTAGGCCAATAACTTTGCAATAAACTCATTAAAAAGTTGCAATGACCCTGTATTGAACTTTTGAAAAAGCGCAGAAAGACCATACACTACATTGTTTTAAGCACTTGTGGCCAGGGTGGGAATTCTACTTTTTGTTGTTGGTGTTGGAGTACATATCTTTCCAATGGAAGAGTACAAAAATAACCTGATTGTAGGCCAAAATTAAGAAATACTGATCAATTAATGATGAATAATGATGAACTACCAACCTTATTTTCCTAATAAAATAAAAATAAAATAGGCTTTCTCTTTAACAAACACATGTATTAGTTTATAATAAATAGTCATGAGGAGTGAAAAATCAATTTTACCAGACATAATTTCAAATTTGGGAGTACAGCATTTGTTGGAGGTCTAAAAAAACAAAAAACGTGAAATTTTTCAACACTGCTTGTGGCATTAAATATTCAGTTTATGAACTCACCTTCAGCTCGATCGTAAACTGAATTGTTAATGATGATGATGATTGGGATTCAGGGCAGACCGACAACGAAGGTCACATGCCGCCCATGAATCGTTAAGGCCACTCATGCATACAACTATAATATCTAACCTAGGTATAGCAACAATATCTCTAATAGTGTTCACTTTTAGCAACAATACATACAGATTTGCTTGGGCAATTCAAATAACACTGGAGGTTGTCTGGGGAGAGCTCAAACTGGCACCGAGCTTCCCAACAGGACAGATGGAAGACCCTGAAGTTTATTAGTAACCCTGAAGTTTAAGACAACTATGAAGACTGTTTGTACTTACTGCTACTTACTAGATAAGAAAGAGTCGTAGGTTGCG